>CM051002.1:32693187-32853187 GCA_027704905.1 Muraenolepis orangiensis | reverse complement strand
GGAACTAGAAGGGTGGCACAGTGAAAGAGGCGGTACAAAGAGGAAACATTGTAAATATCAAAATGTGTTACTAAAATAAATAGAAAATCAATTAGGTCAGTTGAAGACATATAAATGTAGTAGAATTAGTCAAATATAGTACGGTGTCAATCAAAACTTAACTTAACTTAACATCAAATGGTTCCTTATGATGTTTAACTCGCTCCAGAAACAAAAGACTGTTTTGTAAATGTATCTTTCTTCGTTCTTCTCAACAGCCAAATATGGTGCAAATGCAATCCTGGGAGTGTCCCTGGCCGTCTGCAAAGCTGGCGCTGCAGAGAAAGGGGTTCCCCTGTATCGTCATATTGCAGACCTTGCAGGGAACAAAGAGGTCATCTTGCCTGTGCCGGTAAGATTTAAAACAATACAATCTTCAAAAAATGTAACGATTATGTCCTGTACACTTAACACTTGTTGATTACTCCCCTTCCAGGCTTTTAATGTGATCAATGGTGGATCCCATGCCGGTAACAAACTTGCCATGCAAGAATTCATGATCCTCCCTGTTGGCGCCAGCAGCTTCAAGGAGGCCATGCGCATGGGAGCCGAGGTCTACCACAACCTCAAGAATGTCATCAAAAAGAAGTACGGTCAGGACGCCACCAATGTGGGCGACGAGGGCGGCTTTGCTCCCAACATCCTAGAAAACAAGGAAGGTATGTGCAGTTCGAAAGAAGACCATTACAAATGATTATTTGTATTACAAATGGGGCGGGAGTACCGGTAGCTTAGGAGGTAACGTGGTCGTCTGACAACCGGAAGGTTGCTGGTTCGATTCCCCTGGCTCCTCCTAGCCAAGTGTCGAGGTGTCCTTGAGCAAGACACCCTAACCCTAACTGCTCCCGACGTGTTGGCTGTTGCCTTGCATCGCCGACTCGCTTTAAGTGGCCGCACACGTTAGAAAAGCGCTACATAAAGTCCATTTACCATAAATCAGTTTATAGTACACATTAATTATTAATATCATATATATTGGCAAGCTAATCGGCAATATCCACTTTTTCCTTCCATAACAATGTATAAGCTCGATGTTTCCTCTAATCTGAAACATGTTTTTTATGGTCTTATTTCTGTATTATATATTATCCTTTATATTGGTATTGATGTGTTGCTCTCCCCACCCCCTACTAGCCCTTGAGCTGATCAAGGAGGCTGTTGCTAAGGCTGGCTACAGCGAGGAGATTGTCATTGGAATGGATGTGGCGGCATCTGAATTCTACAGAGATGGAAAGTACGATCTGGACTTCAAGTCTCCCGATAATCCCGACCGCCACATTACCCCAGATGAGCTGGCTGACCTCTACAAGAGCTTTGTTAAGGATTATCCAGGTACATTCCTTTATTAACCGGTTATTCAGTTGTAGAGTTAACCAGTTGTAGAGCAGCTGAATATTATAAAATTGTTCAAATGGAAGCCATACCGAACCCTCTTTACATAGCGTTGCAATGAAGCATGCGGCGTATACCCACTCCGACATGCAGGAGCGTGTTTCTGGCTTGTGTCCCAGTACTTTATGTGGAGTCAAACCTCCTCCCATCTTCAATGGCCGAGATAATGAAGACTAGTAAGATGAATTGACACATGTATTCTATGTCTTATGTGTAGTGGTTTCCATTGAGGATCCATTTGATCAGGATGACTGGCAGGCCTGGACCAACTTTACTGGAAGCACGGAAATCCAGGTAGTTGGAGACGACCTTACGGTCACCAATCCCAAGCGTATCAAACAGGCTGTGGAGACCAAGGCCTGCAACTGTCTCCTGCTCAAGGTCAATCAGATCGGCACCGTCACCGAGTCCATTGAGGCGTAAGTTGAGAACATAAAGATAACCTTTAACCTGCTGATGACCTTTAAATGGTGCTCTGGCGCCATCTGTCAGTTTTTGTGTGAGCGGGTGAAATGCACTACATTTCCCCCTGTTGCCTCTGAATGAGCCGGTTTGGTTGTTAGAGCGGTCCCGGCTGGTTTCTCACCAAACAGGGCATCTCTTCCCCCATTGGTTTGGGGAATCAATCTTGCCTGTCAGTCACAAGCGCTAAATGCAACACTTCTCAATGGCCGAGAAATGTATGAAGGGAGGGGAGCAGAGAGGATTGTTTGCTTTCAAAATCTTGCTCTCTTCTGCTGTCTCTCTTTACAGCTCTTGCGTCTTAATTACAGCCGCTTTAAACAGTTTATGACCTTTAAAATAAACCTTGGTCAGGAGGTCTAAGAACATTTCTTTCCTGTTTTGCTTGTAGGTGTAAAATGGCCCAGGGCAATGGCTGGGGTGTGATGGTCAGCCACAGGTCTGGAGAAACTGAGGACACCTTCATCGCTGATCTGGTGGTTGGCTTATGCACTGGACAGGTACGTCTAACTACCAACACTGAGGATTTACCAGTGAACATTTATTTATATGTATTTGTAATGATTATGTAAAAATATATATATATGTAATGATTTGAATAGAAGTTGAAATGATGTTTAATAAAAGCTAAGCTGTGTAGTATGTGTAGTTATTTCTGCCAAAATATGTTATCAATAATCATTGATTTCCCTCAGATAAAGACTGGTGCCCCTTGTCGCTCTGAACGTTTGGCTAAATACAATCAGATTCTAAGGTAAGACAAATTGCCTCATAATTCAGCAATTATATGTTTTCCTCTTGTTGTGATGCCCATTCCTAAAATCCATGATGACTGCAGTGTGTGTGTGTGTGTGTGTGTGTGTGTTTTTGTTATTGACATATTTTTGTCTGGCATAAATTATACAATTATAAATTAGCCAAAAATTATAATCTGTGAATCCTGAACTGATGTAAAATATGTGATTATTTCATGTTCAAACTAACTATGGTATTTTTACATTTCATATTCAGAATTGAAGAGGAGCTGGGAGAGAAGGCTCGCTTTGCAGGGAAAAGCTTCAGAAACCCACTGATTAATTAGTACTACTTATACCACTTATACTTATCTTATACAAATCTACAAAAAAACATTGAGTAGGAATACAAACGCAACATGTAGAGATATTTGCAACTAATTTCATATCACGATGTGTAGTTCTAAGAGTTTGGTTTGACGCCATCTACTGTACATACACATTGGAGAACTGTAAAGAAAAAAAATGCAATATTATTTGTTATCAATAAATAAAGTTTCCCAAGTATATGTGATATTTGTCTCATTATGAACACTCTATTGTGCTTTTATTATCTGAGATATAAAACATGGGACAGGGTCCCTAGGCTGGTGTCAAATAACTTTATAGTGTTGATTGAATAATAAACTATATATTAACTAAGTCAATGTTTATGGAACGAGAGACACAAGTAAAGTGTGTTGATGACAGTTGATATCCCCATCAACAAAGATGTCCAAATTGGAACAAAAGACCTTCCCTGGGTGAGTCTACGACCCCTGGGCCTAAACTCCACACACCAGCACCACCCCTGTTGACTGACCAACTGCCTGGGTGATACACGCACGCACACACACACACACACACGTAGGCTAATATGATGCTGATATATATTTAAAGTATATTATTTAAAAAATAATAATAATACAAATATATATATATATTATATATGATTGTTTTTTCACATAAAGGCAAGCACTTCATTACAGAACATCACTGTGGTTATGTTCACCTATCAACTTTGGATTACTATTAATATACACACTACACTATGCTGCTGTAAAAAAAATTAAATTGACGCTCTGTGGATTGCACAAAAATATATGCATTAAGCCCATCAATTAATGTATGCCTACTTATAGGTTAGGGTAGGTAAAAGTTAAGGTAAGGTAATAACAATAATAGAAGAATGCCCTTGGGACACCACTGTCCACTGTGATGATACTAGATAATTCAATAATGAATGAATCAATAAATCAATGCTTTTATAAGCAAGCAGGTTCATATATAAATAAATAAATATATATATATTCTTTGACGTTTTAGGGAGCTCTGGGTGGCCAATGTTATGTACATGCTCAGTTATGCCTACTAAAGAAGTTTAAAGGCAGTTCTTCGCAGTGGCTGAGGTCATCATCATCGCCCACAGCGGAGGAGGCCGAGGCGCTGGGAGGAGGAGGAGGAGGAGAGGAGGAGGAGGAGACCGCCTCCATTTTGAATAGCTATGTAATCGGGGATTCGCATAGTTAGTATCGACGGCATAGTGTCAACAAGCCACATCTAAACATCCTTCGACATGGACGACCTGTTCAGTCCGCGGAGGTAAGTAACTTGGCCAACTTAATAAGTTGTTTTAAATTAGCAATTTACGTAGCTATGTGACCACGGCTGCGTTGATATGTATATATATGTATATATGTAAATGCATGGGGGGATATTCTTCAGTATGTCCATTTTCTTTGGGCGAAGTTATCTGGCTAACATGCTAGTGGAATATCAAGCCTACTGTCGTTAGCTTGTGGAGCTAGCCACCTATCGTTAGCCAAACCAAACCTGTGTATATTATACGACTACGGGACGAATTAGGGTCCTTTTACCCGTTCGTATCAACGAATGTCACACAACAACAATGTCTGCACGATCATGTACTTGAATGCATTGTGCGACGAATATACCTAACGAATATAATGTGATATTTGTTTTGTGATATTTGCTTCGGTCGCCGACGCCGATGTAGGTTATGTCAACAGTCTGGGTGGTTATAACATGACATGGTTATCGATGGGACACTTTTGCGGAAGCTATGGGGACATGGTCACCCTGTAACCATGACATGCACTCGGTTGTGTGTGTGAGGTTGTTATGAAATACAGTATGGTAGTTTAATGGCACGTCTCTCAAGAGGAGAGTCGGATTTCATGATGAAATATAATGCTGTCTGTATAATGGACTGGGTCCCCCCCATGTCAGAGGAGGGTTTAGGCCACGAATACTATAGGCTACTACCGGACGACATATCAGGATGCATGTATCAATTAAAACGATTTGTATCCGAACACCAGTCTATGTATGTTCCATGTATTAGAATATATAACATGAAAGGTGTAACAGCAGTCGTATTACCTTTTTTATAACCACAATTAAAATGCGTTTGAATGCAACCTGACAGATGATCATTTGGGGACGGCGTTTTACAATGTGATCGTCCCTGATCTTCCCATCTTTCCCTGTGCTAGCTACAGTGTTTTTTGACAATTGAGCCATTCTGCTGGGGTTTTCACGTTACCTAGTGGTTTGTAAATACCAAGTAGCGTTTAAATGTTTTTTTGTTTATGCTCAGGAGCTTGAATAGCACCCAAGGGGAGATACGAGTTGGACCAAGTCACCAGGTAAATCAGAACCAGAATGCCTTGGCTATTGGCATTGCACATTGAACTGTACAACGATCGCAACTAAACGCAGTCCTAAATATACATATACATATACAGTATATATACACAATATAACGCTTATTATTAAGTATCAATCAACAAGTTAAAAAAAATAAACGTGAAATAAAACCAATAACTTATTGTTGTAATTGTTAAACAAACTCTAGACACAAACAACATGTCATGGTTATTTTTGATTCATGTTTATCTGTTTTTAGTCTTTTTCAGCACACATGTTTTTATAATACATTTTAAATCTCTAAATGCCTGCATGGAAAGGTCTACATTTACATTTACATTTACATTCTACTAGGTCTACTAGGTTTATATTGATGATCTTTCACACCTTCAAAGGTTCTTTTCTATTATTTTTATAACGTCCTTACTGAACATTTCTTGTGGTTCTGTGCAGGCTAAGCTTCCGGAGCTGCAGCCCAGGCAGTCACCTGGTGTACCGTCTCAGCCGGAGAGCGAGGAGCTGGTATGGACCCCTGGGGTCAATGACTGTGATCTCCTCATGTACCTGAGAGCTGCCAGGTAATAAGATGCTTTTGTTGTTCATTTGTGTCCACTTTAGTAAGGTTTCAATTAACTATTAATAACTATCTGTCTGAAACATTGTGATCCTTATGAATTTTTTATCAAAATATTTATATATATATAATTTCCCTTTATTTCAAATGAATTTGCATAAATATTACTTTGGTTGGCATACCAAACGGATCTCCATGCGTGTCTTCCCCATTTGAACTAATATTTATAATATATGTGTTTGATCCAAAGGAGCATGGCAGCGTTTGCAGGGATGTGCGACGGAGGCTCCACGGAGGATGGGTGCTTGGCAGCGTCCCGTGATGACACCACTCTGAATGCACTGAATATGGTACGGAATAATATATTGTATAAAAATATAACCTCCGACCGACGGGCCTCTGGCTAGTTAATGTTGTCTGTAGGACAGCATTTTTTTCAAAACCGTGGGAGGTGTCCCAGAACGATTATCTTAACAAGACCTAAAATCTAAATTTAATCGATGTGTTTTGTCCGTTGTACTACATGACCCGTTTATCTGGTGGTTTGTCTGGAGTGCGTCCCCCTTGATATCGAACCCGTGTCATAACCCAGTCGGACCTCCATCCAAGAGCGGATCTGAAAATCACTAACTTCCTCCACACAGCACTTACTTGTGACACTGGAGTTTTGCTTTTTGAAAACTTATTCAACATGTTTTAATCAATTCAGAAATAAATCATTATTTAAAAAAAAAAAATGCCCCACCGTAGCATTGTCTGGAAAGAACCCTGTGACTATTTTTAAGATCATAGAATATACATATTATGGCTAAATAAACCCTGACAGGGTGATGCAGGAACAAACTAGACTGGCCTTCTGGCTCCCCCCCTGTGGACATAGTGTGAACAACAGTTGTCGCCCTAGAGCAACTTACCACCATTAATAATGCATTTGATGGACATTTTTTATTTTATGTGTATTTTGCAATTAATATATTAAATAAATATATATTCTTTTTGGTATACAATATTAACATGTTTGGTCCAGTTGATAGCACTTTTTCTCTTACAGGTTATAATTCATAGATTTCCTACTTGTGTGAAGATGCAAGTGATTTGTTTATTGATATTATTTTTTCCAAATTATAGTTGCATGCAAGCCATTACGATGCAGCCAAAGCTCTGCAGCATCTGGTGAAGAAACCAGTCCCAAAGCTGATTGAGAAGTGCTGGTCAGAGGATGATGTGGTGAGACATTTTTACTCCGTAACGTCTCACAACTAAAGTGTTTTCTTGGGTTTTATGTGCATTGTTATTATTCATCCTCAAAATGTAGAATTTCTTTGCGTCAGCAAAAGATGAGTTATAAGTGATAAACAATATTGTATTTTCTGTTTTCCCTAAATAGAAACGGTTCATCAAAGGCCTGAGACTTTACGGCAAGAACTTCTTCCGCATTCGAAAAGAGCTGCTGCCCAGCAAAAAGACTGTAATTACACATTTGCCTTTTGATCGATAACATCATCTTATTTCACCCTAAACTGAGTTGATTAATGGATGTTGTGTAAAATGTAAATGTCTGTGTTCAGGGTGAGCTGATCACATTCTACTACCACTGGAAGAAAACGCCAGAGGCTTCGGGAACGAGAGCCTATCGACAGCACCGCCGCCAGCCGTCTTCACGCAAGGCCAAGACCCGCTCGGCCACGGCTCCCATCAGCACGCCGTCACGATCCCACTCATGTGAGGAACTTATTAGAGTTACTTTACTACGTTTTCTAAATTTAAATCTAATTCTGGAGGGTTGAATCCTCTTTGAAGTCGCCAGCGGTTGCTGGTTCGATCCCCAGCTCCTCCTAGCAAAAACTGTCTGTGTCACTGAGCAAGACACCCTAACCCTAAAACTGCTCCTGACGTGATGACCGTCTCCTTGCATGGCATGTGTATGAATGGGAGAATGTGAGGCATGACTTTAAAAAAGCGATTTGGATAAAAGCGCTATATAAATGCAGTCCATTACCATTAACCCATCCTAGTATAAGCTGTGGGAAGCTATTGCCCATAGAGCAGTGTATGGGTCTGGTGCCTTGCTCAAGGGCACCTGGGCAGTGCCTAGGTGTTTCCAGGACTTGAACAGACGACCTTCCTGTTTCCAAGCAAAGTCCCTATTGACTGAGCTACTGCCACCCCCGGTCTTTTTGGACTGACAATTGGGCTTTTGGTGTACGTGTTCATGCTATCTGATGGTGAATGGGTGAGATGATGCTCATTTTTCCTTTGCAGTGGACATGAGTTCTGCCAGTGAGGACGACCTGGACAGTGAAGACAGTGAACAGGACTTGAAGGGATCCACCTGCAGCCACTGTGGAACAACAAGTAAGAACATGCTTTACCTGGTTCAGATCATTAACATATTATTGTATACAATACCCCTCTCACAAAACATATACATCCTGCTTATTATCCACAAAATGAAAGCCACAAATGTAAGATATTGTTGTTTACGATGGTGCTCCCCCCCCCCCCCCCCCCCGTGCTACAGCTTCTAAGGACTGGCACACGGCAGGGGGTCGGGTCAGCACAGTGCTGTGTGCCACTTGCCACACATACTTCAACAAGCATGGCCGCCTCCCAAACGCCCAGAAGCCTGCTGATCCTCCGTTCATGTTTAAACCGGTCCAAGATGAAGATGAGGACTCCAACGGAAAGCAAGGAATGAGGACGCGACGGAGCAGGGCAGCGGTGAGTCTCGGAGCATACACCCACCGCACCACTTGTCTGTATCCTCATTCCTGGGCGAGCGTGGAATGCTGCTTCTTTGGCGCTTGGATGGTCTATATCTGCCAGAGCTGCAATGTTACGCAAGATGAGCTTTGATGCTAATTCAAATTCAAAAATGATTTCTGATCTGATTTATGGCACAATGTTTAAAGTAAGCTGAAATGTTAAAAACGAAGCAAATTTGGACCAGTTAAAAAACGTTTTTAATAGTGATGTAAACGAGTCAAGCAAAATACAAACAATTACACACATATTGTAGTCAAATAGTTTTGTAGTCCTTTTTCCTACACCTTTATGCATTTGATAAATCTGTAAGTAAAAGTGAAATGTATAGCAGCATCTACTGTGGTGGTGTTTTGCGCGCATCTCAATAGCAGTTATAATAATTTATTATTATTGGTTATGGTATTATTAGTAGGAAAGTTGGAAGTTGGAAAGCTATTCAATATTCAGCATATTCACACTCTGAACAACCTTAGGGAGCTAAGGTTATCTACCTAATGTCGCCTCCCTCTTAGGAGAGGCAACCAGGAAGCGTCCTTACTAGGTGCCCAAACAACCTCAACTGACTCTTTTCTATGCGAAGGAGCAGCGGCTCTACTCCGAGTCTTTCAACTCAGTCTCTCATGGGTGACCGAGCTTCTCATCCTATCCCTAAGGGACATGCCGGCCACTGTCCTGAGGAAACCGATATCGTCGATCTTGTCCTTTCGGCCTACTCACTGATTCGAGTACACCCCTAGTTGTTAATACAAGGCGCTTTCACATCGGAACTTGGAACTTGTTTAAAGGGGGGGTGGGGTCGGAACCCCGACGCCCAAGGCTTTCCGACTACAGGAACCGCCCCCTGTCGGACCTCTTTCAGGAACCTTTACGGGGCCGAAAGAAGTCCCTACTCCGGGGTATGTTATGGTACTTCTGACCGGCACCTGAAGAACAGATGGGCGGAGCTCCACGCTGATTGGTTTAACTCAAGCAGGCGGCAGAACAACAAGCTCCATTAAAAAATATATATTATTATTATTATTTTTTTGTTTCAGCGTGCTTGGTATTTAAGCGACCGTTCGAGGCTGTCTCGAATATGAGGTCACCTCCGGTGTCTGTCATCAAGCCTGGTGGTTCCTACATCACAATGTGAACATGCCTGAAAGTAGCCGATTAGGGAGACGTTCCTCTGAAAGTCTGGCCCGAGCTACGACGAGTGTGAGACTATTGTGGTTAAACTAATGACAATTCAAATGTTTTTTTGTTGAGTCCAGCTGTCGTCTCTGAGGAGCGGTCACCGGAGGCTGACGGGCTCTCCCACCAGCGAGGAGCAGCAGTCCAGCAGCCAGCCCTCTCCCAGTGGGGCCAGCTCCGTGTCCAACGCCTCAAGGACATCTTCCACCGACAGCAAGAGTGACTCCACCAAGAGGTCCAACAAGGTACACAGACATGATGTATCCATGTGCTTTTCATACTTTTTTACACCCTGGCGGATATACTGATATTGATATGCTTTGGGGCCATTTGTGAATATTATATATTTTATACTTGGCTCTTGGGGTTAGGGGTAGGAACATTTTTATAGGGAGAAAACACTAAAGTAAGTAAGAGGTGTTGGGGAGAGAGATGTGAAGAAATAACAGTTTGAACTTTATGTCAAAGACATCTTTGTATTGTGTTGCAGAGGTATTTACTTGGCAGGTAGCCCAGCTAGCACCGGCCGGTACGGTCTCGTAATACCACTTTGTTGGTGATTGAGAGGTGATTGCCGTCACTGCAGTGTCCAGTCTAACTTTATTGTTATTTTCATTGTGTGCAGTATTGTTATAGTATAGTGTTGTATAATATAAGTATAGTACATAGTTTAGTATATAGTGTTAAATTGTAGGAAGTTCCTACTGTGGGAGGGAATGGGCAGTAAGCATTCCATTGTACTAGTTTCATATGGCATTTAAAACATCTTGAATGTTTATCCTAGGAGCCTATCAGACCGAATGCACAGTGTATGCCTACAGCACAGGGTATTTAAGAAAAATATTTTAAAAAGATATGTTGCACTTGCTGACGCAATGCACTTTTTATTTGCTGCCAGTAGGTTGCTGTGCACATAGAACCCTTCCCAATGAAACACATCGACCAGAGCATATCATTCATGCTTTGTAAAAAAAAAAATTTGGATTGTAATCTCATTTCCCTGAAATAATTAATAGATTCATACGTTAATGTAGCCCTATTTATTTACCAAAATAGGCCAATAAAAAGCTGGAATTTAAACGAGGCAAGCACAAACGCAAATATGGAACCGCTATTCTTTGGTTCCGTTAGTTATGGAGCGATTGACGTTGCGTTTCCATTTAACTCAATCATTTGGTCATGTTATCCAACAGAAGGTTAAGGAGGAGGTTCTGTTACCAAAGACCACAAAACGAGCCAGGGAGGCGGTCGCCCAGGAGGCTGAGGAGTTCAGCCAGATGACAGCCAAAAAGCCTAAGACCCAGGTTTGTGGGGGGGGGGTGGTGTGGGTGAGGACGCAGACTTGGCAGCCATTCAGATTTCTTTGGATAATGCTGGAAATGATGTTTACTCATATAAATGCAAGGTCTAGTAGAATTGTAAGAAAAGTAGAAACGGCACAGTAGTTTTTCAGATAAATCTGCATGTAATATATTGGTTGGTATCCGGTAACCTAACGAGTCGGTCTAGAGACGACAACCTCTCAACACCATCTCCCATCAATCTAGATTGAATGTAGTTGACTAATTGAACAAGACCATGAATATATCTGAAGAACCACAGGCTCATCTCACTCCCTCTCCTCTGCTCCTGCAGGAGGCGCAGGTTTCCCGGTCGGAGGAGGAGAGCTCTGACAGCCGCAGCGCCAACGAGGACGGCAGCGACACCAAAGACATCGACCAGGACAACCGTAGCTCCTCGCCCAGCATCCCCAGCCCGCAGCCAGGGAACGACAGCGATTCTGATTCCTCCCCACAGCAGAGCAGCACGCAGACCGCTGTCCCGCCCCCCTCAGCTGACCAGCAGGTCCCTCCCCCCACTGCTCAGGTCTCCCTCCCTGATCCCCAGCCCCCCGAGAGCCCTCCCCCCCTCGATGACACTCCTCCGCCCTCCTCCATGGGTTCCTCCCTCCACGCTATGCCCATCACACCCCCTGGCCCGCCCACTGTGGCACAGTGCTTTCCTCCTCCGTCTCTCCAGGCTCCGCCCTTTGTCGGCCCCCTTCTCCCTGGCCAGGCTCTGCCTCACGGGCCCCCGCCTCAGATCCCCCAGCGCCTGCCCCCGCCTCACTTCTCCCGGGAGTCCCTGGTCCCGCAGCCATCTCCATCTTTACCCCAAGCCAAGCCTCCTCCCACAACCCCGATCCCACCCTCACTCAAACAGTCCCCTCACCTGTCTTCTACGCATTTCACCCAGATGCCCACCAATCTACCCCCCCCACCAGCCCTCAAGCCACTCAATGTGCTGCCCAACCAGCATGCCCCGGGCGCCCCCCCGCCCCCCCTCCAGCTCATGCAGAGCCTCCCAGCGGCCCAGCTGGCCGACCTCCCCCACCTGCAGACCCACCCCAGAGGCGGCCATTCCAATGCACACGCCGTTTCTGCTCTGACTCAGTCCAACCACAACATAGGCCCTGCCCCCAGCTACAATACAGGCCCTGTCCCCGGCCACAACATAGGCCACGCCCCCGGCCACAACGTAGGCCCCAGCCACAATGTAGGCCCCAGCCACAATGTAGGCCCCAGCCACAACGTAGGCCCCAGCCACAACGTAGGCCCCAGCCACAACGTAGGCCCCAGCCACAACGTAGGCCCCAGCCACAATGTAGGCCCCAGCCACAATGTAGGCCCCAGCCACAATGTAGGCCCCAGCCACAATGTAGGCCCCAGCCACAACGTAGGCCCCAGCAACAACTTAGGCCCCAGCAACAACTTAGGCCCCACCCTCAGTCACAACATAGGCCCCGCCCCCAGCCTCCATCCATCCTTCCCGCCTCACGCGCTGAGGCCCAGCGCCCCGACCAGCAGTTCACATGGGTCACATGTTCACATTAAGGAGGAGCCAATGGATGATCTGGAAGAGGCGGAGAGCCCACCGCCTCCGGCCAGCAGTCCCTCACCAGAGCCCACCATCGTCAACATTGCCAGCCACGCAAGCCAGTCTGCAAGGTACGTTGATGACGCATAAGGTGGGGACACACGGCTGTAGGACCTGAATATGGGCAGGGCAGCACTAGTTGGACAGTCGAAAGAGAGATCACTCTGATTGGCTGTTCAGTTTCTAGGGAATCAGTGCGCGGATAACAGCAACGGAAGTGACGAAGCAAAAAAAACGACAAAGTCAAGTGTTAATTTTCCATATAGCCACAATTCAGCTTTAGCAAGCAATCACTGCTTTGTTAACCGTTTCTATCCGCAGTCCTGGGTCTTCCAGTTACCCCTTTTGAATGACGAGTACAGACTACCGCCACCTGCTGATGAGGAGAGTCATTTCCTCTTACGCAGGCGCAGAACGAATGTGCTAGTCAGCCGTCGTGACAAGGCAGAGCTTTGTATTTAATGCACACGCAAATTTGTGCTCTGGTTTTAAATCCTTTTTGCTCTTTATATAAAGAAAACAATATATTAACATTGTTATAATTTATTTATCTGTTAGAAAATGTCTCCGTAGTAAAAATCTCCACTACTTTAGAAGGTTACTAAGTGTTCTATGTACATGTATTTTTCGTTCAGGTTCATCAAACATTGGGACCGAGGCTACAACAGCTGCTCCAGAACGGACCTGTTCTTCACGCCGCTTGCTTCCTCCAAGTTGGCCAAAAAGCGAGAGGAGGCCGTGGAAAAATCCAGGAGAGAGGCAGAGCTCAATGCTCGACAGGAGCGGGAGAGGGAAAAGGACAGGGAAAGGGAGCGAGAGAGAGAGGCGGACAAAAGTGCTGTGAGTGAATGTTTCTCTTTTCTGCCTCAATCTATTTCATTTACTGTACACTCATGCACTGTGAACCTGTACATCACATTTACGTCCAGTCCCCAATGTGTACATTGAGTGACGGTCTCTCAATTGTCTCCCCAAAGAGAGTCTCCAGCTCGTCTCACGACAGCCGCGCCAGCGACGCCCAGATGAACGCTCAGATCAACGCTCAGATCAACGCTCAGATGAACGCTCAGATGAACGCTCAGATAAACGCCCAGATGAACGCCCAGATCAACGCCCAGATGTCCGCCCACGGCCACATGCGCTCCTCCTTCGAGCAGCCCACCACGGTGGCGGCCGTGCCCCCCTACATCGGGCCCGACACACCCGCCCTGCGCACGCTCAGCGAGTACGCGCGGCCCCACGTCATGTCCCCCTCCAACCGCAACCACCCCTTCTTCATGTCCCTGAGCCCCGGGGAGCCCCTGCTGGCGTACCACATGCCCGGCTTGTACGGCGCGGACCCCGGCCTCCGCGAGCGTGAGCTCAGGAACATGCGGGAGCGGGAGCTCCGCGAGCGGATGAAGCCCGGCTACGAGATGAAGCCCCCGGAGATGGAGGCCATGCACCCCTCCGCCAACCCCATGGAGCACTTCGCCCGGCACGGGGCGCTGGTGCTCCCGCACATCGCCGGCCCGCCGCATCACTTTGCGCCTTTCCATCCGGGCCTCAACCAGCTGGACCGCGAGAGGATGATGATGGTGGCGGCCAACCAGCAGCTGCGGCCGGAGCTGAGCTACGCGGAGCGACTGACCGCCGAGAGGCTCCACGCGGAGAGGATGGCGTCGGTGGCCGGCGACCCCGCGGCCCGGCTGCAGATGCTCAACGTGACGCCGCACCACCATCAGCACTCCCACATCCACTCCCACCTACACCTGCACCAACAGGATCCCCTCAATCAAGGTCGGAATGATTACACCCTCAACCCCGTCTCCCAACATAATCGAATGTCTTGCACCATCAAAACCTGCAGTACAGTTGCAGCCTGTTCCATAAGTCTGTCTCTACTCGCTCCTCTTTCTTATGCCCGATATCATACCAATGGACTGAATGAACACACATCTCTTTAGTATCCTGTCCTAAGCAGTTGATTTGTGGTCTACTAAGTCCGTTATCATAACATGGCAATCGATTGGACAACATGAAACACAGATTTTCTTGAAGTTAACTACAAATGAGCGTAGGTTTGCCTTATTTTATTTTCCGTACCTTTTTGGAGCGACCTCTCCACGGACGTGGTTGAAGCATAGACTATATTGTAGCGTTGAGGACAGAAGAGTAGGGCTTATAGTGTCACTATACTGCTATACTGACATGAATCAAATACACTATTATTATCACTGACAACCCGCTGCAGCTTTCATAAGCATTTGCCTGTATGAAAACACTTGTGTGTTGGGGGTCGTAATTTTACTCTTTAGCGGAAAGAGTAACTTAATATGTGCCCTAATGTCCTCCAGTCCATCACCATCAGACTCAATATTGCACTGATTTACCTTGTCTGTCTTTTATCCAAAGTGGATCAAAAATGATTTATTGTTGTTTATTAGATGCCTGCCATTAATGTGCAGGTAGGGGTTGGTTCTGCATCATGATCTAGGTAGATAACCAACAGGTAGACTGTGGGTTTTGGGGCTTAAACCCAGACCCATTGGCTGGGAATCAAACCCCCTAGCCACTATATCCTGCCTCCTGATTTATTTATGCAGTTTATTGATGATTCAATTAAATGAGTGATTCGATATGCATTGATTTTAAAAGGTACAGATGAGAAAGACGTGGGTTCAGATCCAGTTAGGTAAACATTCAAGTTGATTGAAATAAGCACACTCATTTGTGTTGTCATCCTTCCTTAAACACACAGCATTATATTAACAGTGGAAAGCCTTTAGCTGGCTACATTTTTCATCTCGCTGGCTACTAAACACATTGGAACCAACCGTAGACGATTTTGGCTTGCATAAGGCTTTTTATGTGCCGATGAGACTAAAGTACTGTACATTTGGTTATTTATAGTTGTACTGCATACACTAAGTACTGCTTTCAGATTAGTAGGAGAGCCTGGGTAATGATGACCCTTTTAGATGAAGGGATTTACATTTGGATAATTTGTAGTATCACAGAACGCCATAGCTGAGGACTTAGTTGGATGGTAATATTGATCAGTAAGTGAGGTTGTGGGGTCATTGAGCTGATCCTCTGGTCTCACACTATGGTGACATTTGGTCTTCAGGTTCTTCTCCGCACCCTCTGGATCCCATGGCAACGGGACCCCGCCTGGCCCGATTCCCGTTCCCCACAGGCCCCGTTCCCAACCCGCTACTAAACGACCTCCCTCACGACCACGACATGCTACGACACCCACTGTTTGGTAGGTTACCGGGGCGACCATAGAGACCCGGGGCTGTGCATTTATCCGTTGGCCCGGTTCCTCCAGGTTAAGTGTTAACTGTTGTTTCTCTCCAGGAGTAGCGTATCCACGGGAGATGCAGGGCCAGATGCCCCAGATGTCTGCAGCTCACCAGCTACAGGCCATGCATGCCCAGTCTGCAGAGCTGCAGAGGATGGCCATGGAGCAGCAGTGGCTGCACGGGCACCACCACTTACACGGAGGCCCCCTGCCGGGCCAAGAGGACTACTACAGGTGGGTGCACGGCACCATGGGACAGGAAGTCTCACTGATTTGTAGTTAGCTCATACTAGTCTATGCATGCAGATTACATTGGAAATCCTCTTGCCCACATCATACCCCACACATTTTTCTAAATGTTTCTATTACTATTCACCTTTTGCATTAAATATGTTGCATCATACTTACCAGTGCTATTGCTATTTTGTTATCTCCACATTTATTTGCTTTTGATTCTGTTTTCCCTCGCAGCCGTTTGAAGAAAGAAGGAGACAAGCCATCGTGAGCTCCACACGGTGCCGCTAGAACTCCACCCTAACAGAATCAAGTATACTTTTCAGAGACTGTAAACTTTTTAAAGAGTATCTGTGTGTCCCTTTTTTTGTTTTTAATATATTTAAAATAAGAATCATTGTCTGTCTTATATGTTTATTCCTTGTTCCAGCACTTAATGGGATTGACGAGAGGTTTGTCTTGAGATTTTCTTACCAATAGTCGGTAGTGTTAAGACTTTATACTGCCATAATCATCTAATTTATTGTTATTTTACTTATTCAGCAGACATGTGCGGTATTAGGGTTGGCAGCTTATCGCAAACATTAACCTCTGATATGCAGTATAATATTATGAGGCTTATGAGGCTCGAGGCTAGCAAAGAGGCACAGCACAGCTGATTAACATGGGTAGTAATTATGAACTTTTCCTTCATTTTGAAATGGTCTTATGTAAATTGACATTTTAAATCCGTGTTTGAATGACTGGCCTAACAATCTAGCATGACTGTCTTCACCTTTTCTGAAACTAGAGTAGCGAGTTGCGATGTTGTCATTAGACTTGGAAAAGTATACTAGATGGATTTTATTCTAAAACTGCTAAATATTTGTCTAAATTCAAAAGATTTATATTTCAAGGTATCTTTTCACAGTGTAACCTAAGCTTTTATTCACTTTGAGACTGTAAATACTACATGTGTAATAGTCTATATTACCAAGCATTATTGAGATAGGTTTAATATTCTATATTAAGTATTATTGATCTTACTGTAGGTGTGGACTCTTGCCCCTAAATTTGGCACATTTGACAAAAAAACTTAGCTGAATACAGTAAAGTGTTATAAAATAAGAATAACGTAAATTATAAGCTATGATCTGTCACTTTGCACAGTGATATTAAAATAATGTATTCCAATGTTTTTATGAACAGTGAGATAGAGAACAGAGCCCCATGATCTTAACATGCATTTTAAAAACCCTGTTCCCAGTTTCAAAATCCAATATTTATGTGAAATAAGAAACAAAAATATTGCATAAATATTTCTGCAATGACAACTTCTCGTCTGTGGTTCTATTTGTACAAGAAATTGGTGCGGTTTCAACTAGAGGCATTGTCTTATTACATACACTTCAGGCCTTCTACAAACTTTGCAAGCTGACAATCAATTTAAAAAAAAATAGAAAGCTTTGACCATTTAAGGTTTATTGAACAAAAATAGTATTTAGCAAAATCTCAACCTGGTAACATCCTGCGTTGGCCTAATAAATTACACTCACATGCTTGAATCACAACTTTACAAGACCTAGCGTATACTTTCTGACAACATTCTCATGAACCAGCCTAACATTTACCAAGCTAAGCTTAAAATGTCTAACTTTCTTTTTGCATTTGTACATTCTTAGTAAAGTGTGTACATTACAATCAGGCACATCTACTACCAATATCTACTCATAAATGGTCCATATTACATTCCCATAATTGTTCAACAAAACTGTTGGATCCACTAAATGTGATCCAGGATCAGTCGTAAAGTATTACACACACACTTTAATGTTGCTGGACCCAAGGGAATTGTCCTTTGTTGTAGTTCAAGGTCCATCTTTAGCGGGATCCCTGAGAACATAGTGTCGCAGGTACTGGATGGCTGATATTGCGCTCACATTTGCCAGAAAAGCTAAACGGTATTTAGAGGAAGTCAAAATTAGGTAATTTCTTCAATTTGATGTGGGCAAAATGTAAGGAATAAGTTCATAAGTGAAAAAGAAATGATATAAAACATTGGATGTAAGCAGTTTTATTCATACCTGCTTTCCATGTATCTGCTGCATGCGTGTCAGTGGACCTCAGTACCCACGACGCAATGGCAATGCACACCAAGCACATATCTGACTGCCTCAGGGTGGAAAATAGGCCATGTTTCTCTGAAAATGGACATATATATATATATATATAAATACAGCAACATTTATGTTTATTGCTATCCAATTTGGATGAATCAATGCAATGATGATGCAATCAATGTACTTGTAATTATACTCGCCTGATAATGACACTGAGGTCGGCATATGCTTCAACATGTGCTGGTCAGCTGCCAGCTCTCTGAACAATTGGTCAGGAAAAGAGGCAAACCTTCTCTGAGGGGACAGTGTGAGGACTACATTGGCTCCCTTGAAAGTGGTCCTCTGGGCTCCGATGGGGAACAGCCCGGGCCAAGACCTTCGACACCAGCTGCTACCACTGTCATGGCAGTGTATTTTTCTGATGGAGAACCAGCGGTTCCAATAGCTAGACCACCCTCTCTTGTTGAACAGGGCTGCTGAGGAAGGGACAGGATCCACACCCTGAAAGGAAGCACTAGATGCAACCCCGACTGGAAGGTTGTCGCTCTCTACGTCTGGTTCAACATGGATTGCTTTCGGATGGACGAGATAGTCTACTCCCGGGAATGTAAGATCCCGAACAGAGGGACGGGAGAATGTGAAGATGGGGATAGGTTTTTCCTTGATCCATTGGGAATCGTTGACGGACAGGAGGGAACCTTCAGATCCATATCGGGAGCAGGTGCAGTCACACAAAGAAGTCGGTGATCGGTCGTCATAGATACAGACAGTCCTACAGTCCGTCTTGTTCTCCTCAAAAGGATACTCAAATACTTCAGGGAAGGATATTCGATAATTCTCGTCCAGTATATCAGGGTTGGATAGAATAGTTGAGAGTGTTTGGTCTATCAGAACATCATTCACTTTTATCAAAGGGATCTTCTGCGTGGATAGATCATTTTTGGGGAGTACGCTATTATCTCCATTTTGAAGTATTGGTTCAAAGGGTGTGTCTTTGGTACTGGTGCTGGTAAGAGTTTGGACGTTATGCATGCTTTTGCTTTTTTGTATCCCTCTCACAAAAAAACTATTAAAAGAGTGTGGATCATCCAAACTTTGCTCTACATATGTGCCATCATTCACTGGCGTTGTGTTCTCCTTTGAGTCACGTGTGACAGGAGAGACAGCTGTGCTATGCATGTGAAGGTTAGTGTCCGGAAGGTCAGGACTCGTGTCTCTACTGCTGCCAAGCAGTTGCCAGTATTCTTCATCCAAATCAGAGAAAGTGGAAACATCACAGCTTGAGCGATCTGGCTTAGAGTCATCGGGATTGGTGAAGTAGTCTGAGTCTGCGATGTCTGATGGATCCCCTGAAGCGGTATCAGACCACAGACATTCCACTGTGTCGCTCTGGGGATGAGTGTCTGTTTGCACGCCCGCGTCATCCTCATGTGGGTCATCCTCATGTGGTCTTGCTGTGTCATGAATCTGAAGTGCTTCTCTGCCGAATTCTTCCCCTGATTTTCTCAGCTGCAAAATGTCTCTTATTGTCAGTTTTTCCATCTCGTCCCAAAAGGCAGACATTGCGTATACAGGCCGAGAACAGCCCAGTGATTCAGCATATGCTTCTGGGCTGTCAGCCACAGAGCAAGGGGTCTCTGTGGGATCACAAACTACGAGAGATTGAAGTTGATCTGTTGCAAAGCTACACGATTCTACAGGCATCGAGTCTGAAGGTTGAGACATTAAATTGGGCGTTTCATTAGCAGATGTGGTGTTGTTCTCTAGCATTAAGATATCACTTTTGCCAACAGGTGGACATGGCATAGCAGACTCAGTATATGGCTTATATTCTCTATCTGCAATAGTTGCACAGCAATCGTTTTGCAGGGGCATGAGGTCTTGCCAGGATTCATGGTCATGTGAGACATGTTTAACAGAATGGGCTTGTGGTATATCAAAGGGAAACAGCATGTCGTCATCGGTGTGTGGAACATTATCTGACTCGCTGAACAGGTCACATGGTGTCGACAGCAATAGGGTGCAGTGGTCTGGTTTATTTTCAGACCGGTGGTCTTTGAATAGAAGCCAAATGTCCTCTGTTATGTCAGGGGCTGAGGCATAACTTTCACAATCAGAGACGTTGCTTGAGCTGAACTCATCAGCACTTTCAAATTCCTTAGACTCCATACTATCCAATGATTTAATACTTTCACATTTCAAGATCACTGCATGAGGCAACATGCATGCGGTCGGATAGCTGGAATTGCAGATATTTGCAGAGCATAAACCTTTACCATTTCCAAAATCCTGAGACTCTCCACTGTCCAGTAATGTGGAGTTGGCAGGGTTCGATGACTGGGGAGCTGCCTCCGATAGTGGACATGTTTCCAGTGTTAGATGTTGTAAACACAGGGAGGAGTCTTCATGCATTTCTCTCTTTGCTTCTGTGAGATCTTGTATCTGAAGCCGAGGGGAAGACACTGCAACAGGTGCTCCTCTGTGTTGTTGTGACGGTTCACAGGGCCCCAGGCTGTTGCCACCCTCCACCTCAGTGCCTTTATTTAACTCCAACTCTGAGCTGCATTCAGGTGAGGGCTTCTGCAGACCGCCGCATGGGGGGTAGTTTCTAGCGGTGTTCTTTTTCTTTCGCCTCCTTCTTTGCAAAGGTCTGACGTTCATCGTCACAAACCAACGCTCTTTCTCTTTTCTAATCGGGACACTGCGTGTTTTTTCTCCATCGTGTGTGCATTGTATCTGCTTATCATTCATATCAAGGTCTGCTTTGTGTACGGTCAGGGGATCTGATTCCTGTATAGTTGTGGGGGCGACAATGTCCCTTTGCATGTCTCTCTGCAGGTCTGAAAACATCGACATGTCACACGCTCCATCGTCAGGAGACTGTTGGACATCATTAGAAATGGTTTGTTGTACAAAGAGTGTTTTGTTCCTTGTCATGCCATTGTTTACCATCTCAGGGACCTCATCATTCCGTTTTTGTACTTCATACTTGGTGGGAAGGACATCCTGTCTGGGACACTCCAGGGGATTCTTACAGTGTGTGTGAAGAAATCCCTCTTCACAGACAGCGGTGAGATCCTCCACTTGTCCGTCCGTGTAATTCTGGTTAACCTGCAAACCCTTTTCAGAGCTAGGGCCGTGCTCTACCACCAGGCTGACTACTACTACTACTGGGTTTGTTTTGGCAGCAGTGGTCTGCAGGGAATCGCATCGTTCTGAATCGTCTTGACTCAAGGACTCATCTGAGTCACTGAGGTTGGAGTTCTCGACACATGCAATGGAGGGGAATCGCAGGCTGCACTCTTCACACTCCTCATAAAAGCTCACCCACTCATATTCTACGATGTGGATACTGTGATCTAGGTCATCCATTGTCACACCTTCACATAGTGCTGCATCTGCAACCAGGTAAACAAAGAAAGAACACCGCTTAGAACTGCCTTCAAGGTCACAGTGTCACTGATCAGTCGATGGTATTGTCAAACTGAATATCCATGCATTGAAAACTGATTTAGGGCAGATGGTTGATTTAGGACAGATTTTATATATAGGTTATATAGGTTCTGAGTCTATCCATGTGTTTCTACACCATTCTATAAGCGATGCTTATAGCAGTCAAAAGAATGCTTTTACATTCAAATTGGCCTTCCCTACTGTAGTTGCTCCGGTGTCAGTGTCATGAGTTTGAGGTGACATTCTGTTGAGATTTCTATGGTGAACTCAAATGTGTGATATCGCAAACATTACTCAGTCAATGTTAAATCACCAGGGTGACTGCTCCATAATCCCTCCAAAAATATTCCATAGCCCTGCTCTTGCCGAACAGGTCATGTGACTTGATATGAAGATACCATCAGCATGTTGCACAACAACAAACCCAACCAACCAGTTATAAGCTGTTAAACAGACTGACACGTCCAATATAACAAACTCACTATATAACTATACACTCACTGTACAAATGTCATTATATAACAATGTTACTAAGAGCATTTTTAAAAGCACACATTTGTAATAAAATGTGTGAAGTGACCATTGCAAAGTATTAAATGCAGCATTAACAAATCCTATTTCTCACTCTTTGTGAGAAGTTTAAACAATTAGAACACTTCAATGAAGAAAGTTGTTTTATAATGTATGTTAACAGCAAGTGTGCATTTTGTATATCATAATATACTTGTATAGTATTATTAATATGTATGTGGTAATGTAATCTTGTATGTAGAATAAAGGGAAAACCTACCTGATGCACAGAGAAATCCTTGCAATGAAAACGTTCTGTGCATTCTCCCCACGGTGGCATTTTCCTATGTCCCTCTGTGTGTGAGAGAGAGAGAGAGTGAGTGTGAGTGTGTGAGAGAGAGAGTGTGTGAGTGTGTGAGAGACTGGTGCCATTGAACTGTTATAAATAGAGTTGTATGTCCAGTCACATGTAGTGGTGAGTGTCCTTCCTTCCCTTACTGAAGGTGTGATGTTTCACTCTCCCAGAATAGAAGAGATGCCAGAGGTGAGATCAATAAGTTATTTAATTGTGTGTGATTTTGAATTCATCAACTCATTACATAAGTCATATAGCAGACGCACTTGATCATTTTAATTATATTTCTCGATATAACAGGACCTTGTGTACACAAGGTGAAATACCATGTTTGAAGTAACCCACTATTGTATTATTATATTAATATATAGTATTTTCATACAGACTAGCCCTAAAGTCATTCTACAACTCATTGTGTAGTTTGTTTTGCAGTAGTGGTAGGTGCTATAGTGTCCATCATTCACCTTACTAATATACCCTAACTGCCACAGTGTGGCTGTTAAAGAAACTGGTAAACTCATGTATATACACAACAAACAAGATTATGAGAAAGGTGCTTTATTCATGTAAACGGTACATAGCGTCCTAACACCCTCAACGAGTTTCAACTATGGCACGTTATTTCAAATACATCTGTAAAAAACTATAACCAATGTCTTTGCTTTCATGAATGGCTGCGCAAATAAAATAATACATTTTACAATCACTGCCATGGAATCGCCTTGTTTCTTCATACTTCAACCCGTTCATGTAGTAAAGATATGTCCATACAAACATTTTTACAGTCCAGCAACCGGCCCTTATGTTATAAGGTAAAGGCCACAATAGATTCAAATGACCATACATTTATTCAGCTGACAGACTAAAAATAGCTGTAACCCTTCCTGACATGAGACATAATGGCACAGTAATAACCACAGAGCAATATATCGTAAAACAATGTTTGGCAAATATTGTGAACAAAAAAAAGTTTTTGTCACAATGACAGTATGATCTGCACAAAGACAACATTAGACAGAAACCAAACCTCCCCTTTAGGGAAACACATCTTTAGGGTTACACCTGTGGGTACAACATGTACATAACACCAAATAAAGGAATTCAGCGGAAGGAATGGACATAGTCTTTTCGTAAGGTGCGAGACATTAGTGAAAACAGACGCATACATTTGAAGTGCATTTATAGGATTCATAAAAGCAAAAGCCTACCACCAAATATTGTATCTAAGCAACCCATATGGTTTTTAAATGATTTCACGGTAAAGTCATGCTGGTAAACGTTACCAGTATCAAGTTGTTCTGTAAATGGCTGTTGATGTTTATTTAATCGTTTCGGAGTATTGCGACTTTAGATACGTTTTTGCTTAGTTACAATTTAACAGCGTGTAATTTAAAGGCCTATATATGAACTAGAATAAAAACATTACGTTTGTAATTAAAACTTTTGAGATTATGTATTATATTTTGATAATAAACTATTACCTTGGTTAACTTGTCATGTCACTTGTCAACAGATTAGAATACATTCATCTTTGTTCAGTGTTTCAAAGTGCATACATAACTCACAGTACTACATAACACCCCAAATAAATACACCCCTCAAAATAAAACCCAGATTAAAAAAGATAGAAAACATATTTTAGGTAAAGAAAAAAATCAAAAACAATACAATGCGAAGTTGACCCAAAACCAACTTTGTTCTTGGTTATTTTGGCCTCATTCAATAGAGTGCAAAACACATTATTCCAAATAATAAAATAAACAGCGAAGCAATACCCTTCTCCATTTGTTTAGATACTTTAAATAGATATATAACGCAACTTTTTTGGCCACATGAATACATAAACCATTCAATGGTGAAATGCTTTCAAACTTAACAGCTATACACGGTCCATTGGCAAAGCACAGGCAGCGGATCGGAAACCTTCAAAACTGTCAAAGTTCAACTGAGCAATGCACTCATAACAGTCAATCTGTACAGGGTCAGACAACGATTCCCTTATTCCTTTGAGACGAGTTTGACTGGACCGTTTCCCGGACCATCATCTTATAGTCGTATAAAATCATAGAGGGGACACTTTAGACTGTACAACTGGATCTGAGGCTTTGGTACTGTAGTGGGCCGATGCAGAATAATAAAATGCCTATATATTGTACATTGAACTCCTTCGTCATTAAACATCTGCTTTGCAGGGGGATTTGTGTACATAGTTTTATTACAGCATAGTGCCCAGTGCCCGCTCTAAGACTTCGGTATATTTCACCAATAATTTACTAAACACATTCTTTCCTTTGGGGGGGGGGGGGGGGTCATCATGTATAAAAATAAAAGCGCAACTAAAATCCTGAGGCTTTCTTCCTTACCAGCTCAAACTGGTCTGCCACCGCTACATGTTGTAGATTTTGGTGGTGGCGGTGGTGGGAATCATGGCTGCATCCGACGGTGAGGTGGCAGACGGTCGCTCCCGCCTCACGTATCTCTGCTTCCTCGCTAAATATCAGCATTCCAAGAGAAGTGTTACTTTAAGTTTAAGTACCTTGAAGTTGAGGTGGAAGAGGATAAACCTTGATACTAAACTGTGGGAAAACAGTTGGAAGAATACAAGTTGGCTACACTTACCTGATGAGGAGGGTATCATGACAGCCTAAAGAAACACATTGAGAGAAGCCATTAGTCATGTGTAAATTGAATTGCATTTCTATCTATGCCAAATTGGGGAAAAGCAATATCACCAAATCACTTATTACAAACATGATAGAAAATGCATTTATACTACTGCTACTACTTTCCAAAGTTGATTTTACTCGATCTAAATGACAGTTTATGCATAACCAAGCAATTTAAATAACGAACCATTTGAATAACTATTCATTTTAAAATACAACAAAATGGACTTACTGTCTCACTTGGCTGGAATATGCTGAGAGCTGAAAGTCACAAAAAAACAACCGCAAAACATAAAAATTACTTTCACAATAGCCCCTAACCATAGTGTGGAGGCTGACTGAAATGACATTGTTTTGTTTCAGTACCGCTTGACTACAGGCCCAATGCAACATCAGCTCACTGCTCACCCTTGTTGCGTCGGTAGAAGATGTTGGGCAGGCGATGGGAGCGTTTGAGGTAGAAGAAGGAGGCCACAGACAGAATCAGAAACAAACTGATCAGTAGAGTCCCTAGAAGCAGAGAGGCAGCCACACCCGGCCCTCCTGCTCGGAGACACGTGGATAAATGGTAAGCAACTATCACCACATTTATTTAACCATATAACCATTATTGCAAGATGTATTATCTATTTACAAAACTCACAATATTTGCATTATGAAATTACACAAACAAGAAAGTCCATATGATGATGATAATGGGCATTGACAAGCTATGCAATATAACACAGTCCATAAAGATGTGCATGTTATTAAAATAGTGAATAATCCAAAATGAGTACGTTCTCACCAATTTTGGGAATGACAGTAGTCACTGTGGTGAGATTTTTTCTTTCCACAGTGTAGTCTGTAGGCGCATACGAAAAACAGTAAAAACAATGTAATTGTCTCCGTCTTTTTTAATCTGGTAAACCAATATCAATATACATGTATACAAAGGTTAACCTCCTTACTGTAACGACAGGCTGTTGAATTCTCCAAACCCACAGCTGTTGGGTCGCAATATATGCAAACTGTATTGGTGTTTTCTAGGAAACGCATGTAGCATCCTAAACATGTGGGAAAGGCAGAACTTAAAGATGATACGTCCTGTGCATTTGAGATATAATAGTATATAGTCATATAGTACTAGTCTTGCTACTACACAAAAAGGATGTGCAGCAAGTATGACAACCTAGTGATGACGGTCGGTCATGACCTTTAGGAAATGAGCCATTACGTTCATTCATTCCTTTGAATAGTTATGATGAAACAATGAACGATGTATCAATCCTGATGTATCGATCCTTTCTGTAATCGAGGGTTACCTGGCTCGCAGTGGGTGTCGTTTGAACATGAACTATTAACTCTTTGTTTCTCGTCACAGCACTCTAGGGAATTCTGATGAAGAGCCTATATATATTTTTATATAAATAAACACAAAAAAAGGCATCCTTAAATTAGCAACACTAAAGTTATGTGAACAGTTTGGGCCCAATAAGTGTCTAATGGACATATATATATACGACACGTATTTACCTTGGTCACAGGTGTCTCGGGTTTGATTAGAATCACAGTTGCAGCTAAGACCAAAAGTGACGTCAGGGCCATAATCAAATCTTTTAAAGAGCAAAACAGAACGACATTAGGCAATTATGACTCATCATCACTGACATCGACACACAAAGGTAAACAATGGCTAGGCTAATACACCTGTGTTGATGGCTTAATGACAATATAGTGTTTCGTGATGGCTGTAGTACAAATGATTTCATGATTGCAACTGCGACCTTAGTCGATGTACATTAGTCCAATGTCGTATGTATACAGTCGGTCACTAGCTGTGGAACAAAGGGAACGTATTATTGTGTGTATGGATGGATGAATAATGTTTCCAAATACAATAATAATACCTCAAGACGAGTGGTGGCAGTTGGAAGCTCGGTATCAGGAGGACGCATAGCCATTAGCCATTATGCAGCCAGGAACGCTCTAGTGACGTCACGCAGTTGGGAGTGACGACGCAGCAGCAGCAGCGCAACAAAACTACAAAGCTACACTTCCGTTGGAAATTTCAAAATAAAATCCAATCAACGCCCATCCCTATTTTACACGTGATTATTGATTATATACACATTCGAGTATATAATACATTAAACGCTAAAACAGAAACAAAAAAAGTAAAAACAATTCCTGACCCTGCTTCTTTGTCGATGTATTGAAGCATATGTGCATATGTTTATATATGACGATTACTATAGTAAAAACAATTTAAAAATGTTTTAATTAACAGCAGAACATTAGAAACTAGAGGTGTTTATTTTTTGGTCAAATCATATTCAACAACACACAGTTTGCTATATAGTAGGTGGGTACTAGGGAAAAGGTCTGATATTGAAATCGCCAATGTGTTACGTTCCCTGTCCCTGGTCTGATGACGTAGGTCTAATGGGACGTCTCGCGCACACACATTAAAGGCGGGGTTTTTAAAAACGCAGCTGGTCAGGTTCATATGAGAGTCATTTAAACATATTGTTATTTTACTAAAGCTAGGTAGACATAGACTCCCTTTTTATTGTTATTTGATTAATGTTTAATTATCGCAATTATAACGACTGCTTTGCTGCTACTACTACTACAAGCTGTTATTTCCTTTCTTACCATTTAAATGGTACGAGATATACCAGACTGAAGCTATGGCTAACTCACCTTTTGTGTCTTTTGTTTGTTTAAACTGGGAACAGGTACCTTCTCATCGATGAATCCAAACGTGTGGAACATTAAGGAAATATTGAGTATCCCAACTGCAAGCAGGTAGGCTTAGCAGCATCTAGAGATGATGTATTATGTATTTTGTTTTAAACATTGTCCGATTTGAATTTCCTTTTATATGCATATTCCTTTTTTGTTTTGTTTATTTACTTACTAGTGGGACAAGAAACACCAACAACAATGCACTTACCAGCGGCTACTCTTTACCCGACTCCCAGTTCTTGTTTGCCTCCCAATTTTGGCCTGAAAACTCCCAGGGCGCGTCTCAGGAGATGGGCTTTCCATCACGGAATTCTCAACAAAGCTCCCAAGAGGTCAATGCATTCATCACTATACTGTATGTCAACGTCATCGTTTCCTCACAGGTGTATTTATTTAAGTGGAACATTATGTAGCTACATTTCTAATTACTGGGAAAACATGACTATAGTATCGAAAAGTATGCCTTATAAGATTGTGTGCCAATGTTTGTTATACTTAGACCAGGATGGGCACTTTGCAAATGTTCTCTTAATTAACCAATTGACATGTCATATTGTGTCTTATGTCACCATATATCAAAGAATCAGAGGACCATGCAATGCAAACAGTGGGCAGCATGTAATTTGTGGCACGACATCTGCTATTGGCTCCATAATTCAAAGCACAGTAAAAGGCTTTACACAACCTATTTCAACTGTTCAATCTGAAATGGTATAATTTGATGCCATTCAGGGGAGTGAGAAAAAGATCTCAAGTAATTACCACACTAAACCTTTCCTGTTTGGAGGCGAGGGGAAGGACAAGTGCATAAAACCTCTTGGTATACTTGACACGTTTGATGAAGACAAGAAAAAGGCAAAAGAGAAAAATGAAAGGTATGTTTTGTGATTTATCTTCCTTTGTATGTTGTTGTAGTTTGCTCTATTGAATACAAACGACTTTTGAATTATAATTCTGGTTTGCTTCATCAGTGATATGTTGGCAAAGGAATCCTTACATTTTCGAGAAAGCCTCTACAATGTAAGCGATGCTTTCATTTGTTTACATGCAGCTCCTATTAGCTTTTTATCATTCTTCTAAGTGTTCCTCAACCTTTCAGATGCAACAGTCAATATTGGGCACAGAGAAAAATATAACAGAGTGCAAAGCAATCTTAGAGAGGTTTGACCATTTTGCAGTGACAGGTAAGAGCTTTAAAGGCTTATTTCAAAGGAGTTCATTTGAGTATGTTTGGAGGTGGTTCATGATTTGACACATACAAAACCAACCATGCCCAGTAGATGGTGCTCTATAACCAGGGAATTAAGTCATTGTGGCTATTTTGCAACGAATAGGCATTCATCTTGTTAATATCAGTGTCTATCAGTAACATATTTCTCCTCTATTACAGTGCAGCAAAATCAATCCAGCCTCCGAGGATGGTATTACACAGCAGTTTGAGACCATGCTAAGAGAAGTGATCTCTCAGAAACAGATGTTATCAAACATCGAGGGCAAGGTACTGCAGGTGATTATTATTCACTTTGGGTGTTACATTTTACCTTGTAGTTTGCCTATTGCTGATTCTGATTGATAATGATGAATTGTAGGCTGGAGTGGCCACCACAGAACTAGGCTCGTACGTGCAGGGCTTGGAGAAAAGTCTAGGAGCTCTGAGACAGGAGCACATAAGTGGAAACAAACAGCTAAAAGAGGCAATGCACCTGCTCGGCACCCTGGTCTCCAATCAGTCAACCAGAAACAGCTGTGGGGGAGTAGTAGACAGTGCGATTCAGACTTCCCCAGTACTGGTGCAGTCATTTTTCAAAGTGCAGCCAGACAGCCAGCCCGAGGGCCAGGTGCCTCCATGTTGCCAGCCTGAATGCACTCAGCAGTCCAACGTATCCTCATGGCCCCCTCGGGGCAGCTCCATCCCAGAGAACCGCAAACCCTCTCAGAGGGGCCCCAGGAGTCCAGGAGGAGACCGCTGCTGATACCCAAGAGGAGGAAGAGCGCCATCTGGGATGAAAACAGCCAGCTGCTTATCAACGGCGTTAAAAAAGAAGAGGTTTCATTACCGCTCAAGGAAATTGGCAAAGAAGCTGCTACAGCCCGTCGCCAAGGAGTTTCTGCGATCCACCATGATGGAGACTGCAGATCTAACGTGAAAGCTTTTTTCTCCCCATTCAGCGTCTGGTCTCAAGACAGTATCAGCTCTGTCTGTGTTGTAGGGATTGAGCCCACCATAGAACCAGCTGAGACAAAAATACCAATTCCTGAGAAAGCTAGAGGGCTATGGCAATTGTTTGATTTACATTGTGATTAAGACTTGATTATTGTCGAAGAGTATTGTGCTTTGAAAGGCACCTGTCTTTATGTAATGTAAATGGTCTTATTCAGACCTGTGAGCCTTTCGTAACAAGTAGCAATACACTTGTCTACAAGTGATTCTGTGTACAACAGTAGTTTATCTCTAGTTTTTAGTAATTGTCAGACAATTTCTTGCCAGTTGGTTCCCAGTGCATGATGAATTGTGTATATATATTTATATTTTCAAACAGCTGTTGCAAATATTGTATTCTGCTTAACATTTTGCATAAACCAAAAGTGCTGCACAATAAATTAATACACAATATAGTGTTTCAGATAATCATATCATCAGTTTGAAATCATCCATTAAGAGCACTCACTGAATTGAAATGGCGTGTTGTACTAGAATACCTTCCATAGGGGCATGAGCACTACCCACAATATCACCTCTTTTAATGTTTGATTAGCTGCTAAGGAGTATAATAGATGCAGCCTTTATGTCAATCAGGCTAAAATCATGATGTATTTGGTATTGATCAAAGGTTTATATGTGCAGATAATTTTTGCATTTCCTGTAGTACATGTTTTATAAACAAAATAAGCTACCATATCAACTCAACATGTACTTGTTTGTCTAACAAATCAGAAAATGGTTCACCCTAAAATGAGAATTAATTATTACTCAACCCTTTGCAATAACTACTACCATAACTATTGCACAATGTCTTTATGCTGAAACAAATTAACATTTTTAGGGTGAATATAATTAGTGCTTTTATTCAACTATGTGCTTGGAAAATGACTTATTTTGGCCCACCACGAGAAGACTGGGCGTATTAAAGAGTCATTGTGTTAGCCATATAGGCATTAAGTGCATGAAGGGCATGGTTCATAAGCTTTGTAAAACATAGTGACGTTGAGCTCAGTAACTAACTAAGTCTTAGGTCTAAGCCTCACCGACTAGGTCGGCGGGTGGGGACATGAGTCCGCGGGGGTTGAGTTTTGCCACCAAGCAGACATCGTAGTTATCATGCATCAGAACACGACGACGCACTGCTGTCCACCGGTTCTCCGAGGGGTCCAGCTCCAGAATGTCCTTTGTTATGTCGTCATGACGATCTAGGGATTAATAATGATCGAAACAAGCATTATATTAACTTCACAAGGTTGAGCCTCTTCCAAGAACGTATATAGTATGCCTCTAGGTATATTTGACTACCTGCTCCTTTGTAGTAGCCACAGACGTAAATCTTGCCCCCCACGACTCCTGCATTGGACGCATTGGTGCGTAAAGAGAGAAGAGGTGAAGGCAGTGGGGGGCCGTCCCTCCACTGGTCTCCATCTGGGTTGTAGATCTCCAGCGCATCCAGGCAGCGGCGGGATTGACCTCGGTCCGGGCCCTCGCAGCCGATGCCTCCTTTCAGGGGGAATTATGTTCATAAGAAATTGCATCAGCTTAATGTGACTAATTATGAATTGGATAAATAGCACTGCAATAATCTCTGCAGAGATAAGGATCAACTTTTTTTTTTTTTGTGCCATGTTAAATGCATTGTATAACAAATTATTTGTAGTCTCCATCTTTAGATTGAATTGGTTGAATCAACACCATCTTACCCATGACATAGATTTCTCCATTGAGCACCACTGCACTGCATCTGAATTTTGAATATTTCATGTGGCTCAGCTCCGCCCACTTATTCCATTCGGGATCGTATACCAGAAGGCAGTTGCTAAGGCGTTCCGGTTCATCATCGATCCTGTAAGACTGGAATATATCTTAGAAGCATGTTGCTGCATTCATATAATCACACATGAATGATTCGGTGTGTGCTGTGAAACGCCCACGTTACCTGGGGTGTGCGGCCTCCTATGACATAGAGGCGGTCATTCAGTGTGACCGCACTGTGAGAGGCCAAGGGCAGGGGCAGTGGAGCGGCACTGCGCCAGGGTCCGCCCTGCTTGCACCAGCGCTCCACAGAGTTAGTGATGAGCTGCTGGTTCTTCAGTCTCATCGTACCACCAAGCAGATACACCGTGTCCCCCAGTGACCCCAAGGCGAAGGAGTCCCGATATTCCGCTGAGGTCAAGCACTCCCAGCTGCCCTGGGCCTCCACTTTGTACCTGGTTCAGGCAGACAGCCACGTGTGACGGGCAAACATTTAAACACATTTGTTACCAAACAATGAATTAATATATTAATTAAAGCTGCTGTAGGTAAGATTAGAGAAATGTAAGAGAGAGAGTGCAGAAAAAAGCTGAAGATTTTTAAATGATACAACCAACCAAAAGTTCCCTCTTCTTTGCTCCCTCCCTCCCTACCATATTGAGTGTTCCATTCACACAACTTTGATTGACAGGCAAGATGGATTCTCCCCAACCAATCAGGGAGGATGCCCTGATTGGTCAGGAATGAGCTGGGAGCGGTCGACAATCTCAAAACACAATATCCTCACCGTGCATTACCCTCACTGATCGCTGACGGGTGGCCATTTCTAACCAATTACACTGAAATAGTAGCTCTTTACCTACAGCATCTTTAATAAATATACATGCCAACAATCTGCTTCTCACCTAAAAATCTCCACGGCCATTTCCTTCTGCCGAGACATTTTGCGCACTCCAACCTCGCCTGCCACTATGATGTCATTTTCGTCAGTCACAACCCCCGCACACACGTATCCCATGGCCTCTCCATAGCGAGGGGACGTGATGTAGTAGCTGCGGCCCGTGCTCGGGGCGTAGCAAAAGCTGCGGTCGGCATAGCTGCCGAATCTCGATCTGATGCCTCCGTCGTCATTACCGATGCAGAGCAGCAGGTCCGTGGTCTCCATGCCGTACCGCAGCCTGAGTTTGCGCGGCACGGCAGAAGGGTGCATCGCCGTGACCGCCAGCGCTTCGTTCAGCATCTCCGTGCACTCTGCGTCGGCCAGCAAGGCCGTGTTTCTTCTCATGGCCTCTCTGAGGTAGTCCGCGTTTATCAGCGGCAGGCGGACCTTCCTCAGGAGCTCAGGGAGATGGGGGCTGCGGCCCTCCTCCAGAGGACTGTGTCGGACCCAGCGCAGAACCACGTCCAGGATGACCTCCTCTTCGGAGACGTTGAGGTCGTCTGAAGCGAGCAGTTTCCCCAGCTGATGGGCCTCCAGCTCCAGCATCTCCTCACACCGGCTGACGTCGAGGAAGTTGCGTCGTAGGAAGCGCTGGGCTTGGTCGGCCAGCTCCTCCGCGCCCAGTTCACGGGCGTAGTAGTACACGCCCAGGCAGTTGGAGGCATCCATGTTCTCCGTCATGTGCAGCTGGCAGCGTGCGAACACATCATCCATCTGCAGGAGAAAGGCAGCGATGGAGACCTCTTGGACGTTGGCGTTGCTGAGTGGCAGTTCTGAGGTGTACATGTAGTTCAGGAGCAGTGCCAGGCTCTCTGCGTTGGTGTCTCGGAGGAATATCTCTCTGCTGTGACACTCTCGCAGGCCGCAGGTGAACATGACCCGGAAGTAGGGGCTGAAGGCCGACAGCACCACGCGGTGGCAGGGGAAGCTGATGCCTTCAGCCACCAGCACCACATCTGTGAGGTTCTCCGTCTCCCTCATCTTCCGTAACTGGCTGAGAAGCCCCACACCGTGTTTGGCTCTTGGATCCATACTGATTTACTTTGTATAGAAAATGATTCAGTCAATGAGTTTTAATGTAAATTAAAAAAAAAGTCTTAAAGGGTTGAGTTCCACTAGTGAAGTCCTCTGAAAAAGAGACAATACATTGTTGTCATATATGGCTGAAGAACTATTAGCTACACATTGCTTTGACATTCACTCATTGCTTTGACGGTCCGGTCGTTGGTTTCTTCAGCCTCCGTACAAGGACTACCAGATTCAAAGATAGTTTTTATCCACAGGCAGTGTGCCTACTGAACTACTAGGAGTGCTGCCACTATTATACCATTGTCATCCATATTACATTACTACACTATCATACTTTTGCTGGACTTTCTGGACTCATTACAGCTACTGCACTGTCCTGCACTTTACTGCACTGTATTCATGATGCTGCTGCACTACTGGCACTTTAAAATGCTTTTTAATCATTTTTGCACAATTCAACATATGTTTATATAAACCATTTGTCACTTTTTTATTGTGTACAGTATTGTTATAGTATAGTGTTGTAAAGTATACTCCATAGTGTTAAACTGTAGGAAATTCCTACTGCGGGAGGGAATGGGGAGTAAGCATTCCATTGTACTTTTTGGATATGGTAAATAGAAACATCTTGAATCTTGAATCAAGCATATTTGTCAATTGCATGTCGCAATATACCTGTCACTATTAAATTATTTAAAATGACTAAATAAGTGAATCATATGGTTACCAAGACAGATTATGTTGAACATAACTATAACCTCGAATTACATATATAACTTGTAATGGATATGTAGAAATACAACATATTAAGACGTGGTCTATTTAGCAACTTTGTCCCGCATGCAATGCAATTGTATTGCGCTGTCTTACCAACATCATCATCAACTTCACTGCTCTCACGGTAATCCAGCTGCTATGGTAGTCTGAAGAAGACCTTTGCTTCAGACTACATGTGTTCTTGTTATTGTTGTTTGTTGTTGTTGTTGAACGCATGAAAAGGACTAAGCAATGGCCCGAGACCACGCGATGTGCCCTCCCCTCGAGCTCCTGCAGCTCCCCTAGCTCCCTGGCCCTCTGCGTAACTCACCCGAAATAGACTCATCTACTCACAGCAAGTGGGTCAGAGGGGTTCGGGTGATGGCCACGACATTCCATTTTTATTTATATTCATGTATCTATGAATATAAACCACAGCAGAAAATGAATGAGAATTCCCTATGTATGAGTGTTATCCGTGTTTTGGCAGTGACTTTGTAGTCAACAAGTGCCACAATAATCGGACACCTCAGTCACGTGAATGACGCTGTGGAATGACTGACATGACGGCTCCTAGTCTCAGATTTAACGGCTGGTCTCTCTTAAAGGCCCAGTCAGCAATGTGTTCAAAGATGAAGAAATCTTAAAAAATAACTAACTTAACGCAAGCATTTGCTAATTGCCTTTATTCTTGTTAAGAAAACGTCCCTTGCTTATTGCTATTAATAGATAATCTATCACCAGGAACTGTAGACATTTTAAAGGAAAGGAAGTAAGTGTATGTCATTCAGGAGAAAATAGAATATTATTTTCCATGTCTGCTAGGGTTGTCTTGTCCTGGAAATAGATGACAGGATGTGAGATCTTAAACTAACCTATGTCATGGTTCATTAGACTCACTTCTGCAAGTCTAAGGGGAAAATACTGCAATGAACTTGTCACACCTGGGGACCGGACGTCCATGGATGTTTCCCCACCCTTCGAACCCCAATCAGATTATGGTTTTGTGTACACTCACCGAACATCCATTAGGCATTTAGTCATCAAACAGGAAGTCCATGGGAATATAACTGATACAATCAGAAAGGTGTGACACCTTGTGAAGAGTTGTGGGTAGAACATAATGGCCATGGCTACTAAATGTAGGTCTGGGAGATACAGAGTGGAGAGAGATGTGCTCGACGAGGAGAGTCTGGAAGAGATCTCTCAGAGGAAGATCTACTCTGACAGCCACCCCAAGATAACTGAACGCCTCAAAGATTCACTAAGGTAAGATTTGTATAAAAAAGTTGAAGGTTTGGAAAACAGTGTATAGGATTGACTTTGAAGTTTGATCCCTTATGTTCTTCAGATCATTGTGGATAATGTGGATGACTAATAGTGCAATTAAACCTGCACTTTGCAACGTTTTAACCGCATCACTTTTGTTCAAACTAAGACCAACAGAGTTTTAAAGAACATGATCGCTGGCTTTATTGAGCCATTGATGGATGGGTTTTTATTCTTCATTCATTCATGATTTCAACATGTTTCGGTGAAAAGGGTTTTGGTTAGGGTTAGGGTTAGGGTTAGTTTGTTTTGTGACAGGATATGCACATACCTGTCATTGCGAAGGACAGGCATATGCCATTTATTAAATGCTTATGTTAGACATTCAAATAATGAATGTCCCTTGGTAAACCTCTCATCCCTCCCAGATGTACAGTACCCAGACTGAAGCAGTGCGTAGTGCACAGCCTGCCTGTGCTGTACTGGCTGCCCAGGTACTCCATCTGGGACTACGGCATGCCGGACCTCATCTCCGGCATCAGTGTGGGCATTATGCACCTACCACAAGGTACGCTGGTATCACTCATCTTTACTGTCGCACAAGAGCCATTACAGCCGCAACAATTGAACGATACACCATGCATAATTCATGTGTACAATAAAAGCTATTTTAGTTTTGCACTGAAACCTTTAGGGTTAGCTTTAGGATAGCTCATTCTGTTGGGACTATGCTATCCTGCCATAGCTCATAGCAATGCCCAGAAAACACCTGGGCATTGCCATCGGGCCCTTGAGCAAGGCACCAGACCCCTACACTGCTCCCCAGACGCTGTATATAAAATTGCTGCCCACAGCTCCTAATACTAGGATGGGTTAAATGCAGGGAAACACATTTCATTGTGTGTGTTTACATGTATGGGACCAAAAATGAGGATTCAATCCTCCAGATTAAGATTTAGATTGTAATTGTATTTTTTGCTGTATTTGTGTCAGGTATGGCCTACGCCCTCTTGGCCTCCTTACCTCCAGTTTTTGGGCTCTACACGTCCCTCTACCCAGCGCTAGTCTACTTCTTCTTTGGCACCTCTCGTCACATTTCTATTGGTAAGTTGAAATGTTTACGTAAGAGTTAATCAAAGAGACATTGGGCAGGTGTGCAGCTGTTGACACAGAGACACAGAGCCAGTCTGGTAGACAGGTGAGGTAGTGGGTAATGGATCTGAAAGAAATCACCTTGTATAGATTAGACTACCCAATGAGAAGTGGTTATTACGGGCATTTAGAAGACTTTCCAAAGTGACTTTGGCTTTGGTCATTAAGAAGCAGGACGGAGTTAGACAGTGAGTTTAGAATAAGAAACTGAATGCCTTTATTGTCATCCTTCCAGCACAACAGAATTGTACAAAATCTAATAAATCTAATACAAAATATAAATGATGTAAAAAGAAAACCAAACCAAACAAAATAAACAAGTAAGAAAATTGCCACCAGATTAAGATTTGAGGTTTAAGGTTTAAAATTCAGATACAGTTAATTAAGGAGCAGGATGGTGTAAGTCTACATGGTTCAATCCCCAATTTGGACATTTAGGATCGAATGTATGTACCTTCTATCCGGCCACATGTCTAACCACCATGGCCCATGTAACACGGCATAAGCCTTGACTCTCTGGTGTGGTGTTCTTCAGGTACATTTGCGGTGCTCAGCATCATGGTGGGGAGTGTTACAGAGAGACTAGCCCCAGACAGCAACTTCCTCAGAGTGAATGGGACTAACCTCACCGGCATAGAGGTGGACATACAGGCCAGGGACTTGTACAGGGTACAGGTTGCCGCAGCCACCACTGTCCTTGGAGGACTCATCCAGGTATCTATACTTCTTCGGAACATGGCGCACTGATGTACTTATAACCATAACTACCTGCCGTCATGAGCCGTCATGTCCGTATAGGTGGTGATGGGCCTGGTGAAGTTTGGATTCGTGGGAACCTACCTGTCTGAGCCGTTGGTGCGGGCATACACAACAGCTGCTGCCGCTCATGCAGTGGTGGCACAGTTGAAGTATATCTTTGGTGTCTCTCCGAAGCGCTTCAGCGGCTCTCTTTCACTGGTGTATGTGAGTGTTGTCGATTTATTACCGCCTACAAAATGACGACTACTTTTAAATGGCGTTATGTGTGCTCATGTGTGACCAACCTCAGCCATCCTCTCTCTGCCTATTCTCAGACCTTGGTGGATGTTTGCTCCTTGCTCCCTGAGACCCATCTCCCAACACTGCTGGTCAGTGTGGTGTCCATGGCGATTCTCATCGCTGCCAAGGAGCTCAACTCCTACCTCTCCCCGAAGCTCCCAGTGCCCATCCCAGTGGAACTCATTATGGTTAGTGTGTGTTTTTTTAAGAGCTAAATCCATTACCTCCTCACACTACGTTAATGGTGTTGTTTCAGTGCTGCGACGGAAACACAAGCTTGAAAATGCTGAGCAGTGGGGTTATGGCAGCACGGGCATTTGTGCAGAACACTGCAAAAACAGACACATTGGAGCTAATGATTATGTTTGACCCACTATTGCTGAAACCATTGGAGTTTAATCATTGAATTTTGTGGTAAAGACCTTTTTGTTGACTGTAGTGACTATTTACTTAAAGGTATTCATATATTTCCTTCTTTTATTAGATAGTAGCAGCGACATTGATATCATCATATACCCGTTTCAACAGCAACTACCTCATCTCAGTTGTAGGGGAAATTCCCAGTGGGTAAGTATCTAGTTTTTCTCTCAGAATGTTGGTTGGACATAGTTGTTCGGATTGTTCCTTTGCAACATAATAAATCATCGTCATTGTTTTCTCTGAACGCCTCCCAGTCTGAGTCCACCCAGCCTACCGGAGGTCAGTGTGTTCGGGGAAGTGATCGGCGATGCGTTCGCCCTGGCCATCGTGGGTTACGCCATATCCATCTCCCTCGGGAAAACGTTTGCCCTGAAACACGGCTACAAAGTGGACAGCAACCAGGTGATCTAAAATCACCAGCGTGTCACATGTTACAGTCACATGTCTATAGGTTTACTTTATCCTCTGACCGCCTTTGACTGTGTGTCGCTAGGAGCTCGTGGCGCTGGGTCTGAGCAATGCGGTCGGAGGCTTCTTCCAGTGCTACTCTGTGTGTTCCTCCATGTCCCGCAGTCTCATCCAGGAGAGCACCGGAGGGAAGACCCAGGTGAGGGTCATCCAGCAACCCCTATGTGAGATAACACATGGGGATATTTGTGGGTGTGTAACGAGCCCCCATGGCGACACACCGTGGGGGCTCGAGGGTTGGGGGTGGCAGTAGCTACCTGTTAGGACTTGGCTTCTGGACCGGAAGGTCGCCGGTTCAAGTCCCCGAAACACCTGGGCACTGCCGAGGGGCCCTTGAGCAAGGCACCAGACCCCTACATTCGCTCCCTGGGCGCTGTTTATAAAATAGCTGCCTACTGCTTCTAATAATAGGATGGGTTAAATGCAGAGAAACTAATTTTACTGTGTGTGTGACCAATAAAGAGGATTCAATCCTCCAGATTTAGATTTAGACACAGACTCCAGGAATGGAATGCAAAATGACTGCAGCCATTTGGGTCCACAAATTAGACCTACTATAGCACTCTTAAGGGTTCCAAAGTGAGGGTTGCCATAGAGGACCCTTGTCAAACTATTTTGTAAGTGCACAATTGCTGAAAGTGTGGCTAGGCAGAACTATAGATCATAGACTGCTAACCGTTTGTGGCAGAATGAGGAGACGGGTAGACTGAGTTGTTGAGTCGAATCGTTTTCCTTCCAAATATAAAACCAGAACACAGCGGAGATTGCAGTCAGTAGGATACGGATCTCAGATAACCAGTCACACGTGTTAACAACAACACAGCTTAACTTGTTTCCCAGAAACCCCTCTGTTTCCCTGAACTCTGAATACAGTCTTAAAGGAGCCATGACTTTGTGCTGCAAGATGAATGGTTTACAAGATAATATGAAACGGTGGTGACATGTGGTTTCATATTCTCATGTAAACTGCAGTATGTGGGCATAAATCAAACCTGAATCAAAACCGCCATAACCAACTAAAAACAAATATGCAAATAAACACTATACATGCATGACATCACATGTTTTCTTTGCAGATGGCAGGAATTGTCTCGGCTGTAATCGTTTTGGTTACGATACTGAAGCTGGGACCATTGTTCCAGGAGCTTCCTAAGGTGTGGGTCATCTTTACGGTTCATCTTTACGGTTCATCTTTACGGTTCATCTCAGCGTACATTCACCATCACTGAAATGCTGCCTGTTGTGCCTTTGCTAATACACATCAGTAATACATAAACATCTGGCTTGTTTTGTATTGTTTTTTTGTTGCAGGCTGTACTTGCGGCTATTGTCTTTGTGAATCTGAAGGGGATGTTCAAGCAATACTCTGATATCCCTCAACTATGGAGGAGCAGCAAGATCGACCTGGTGTGTGATTCATGAATACATTTAACAGCCATAGACATTGAGTCATGAATCGGGTTGATTTCATTTGTTTGTTTGTTTGTTTATTGTTATTGTCGTGCTCCAGGCGGTGTGGTGCGTGACGTGGATCGCCACCCTGCTGTTTAATCTGGACCTCGGTTTGGCAGCATCCATTTTCTTTGCACTGCTTACTGTCATCTTCAGGACCCAGCTGTGAGTTAACAGATAGCAGCCAGACATGCTAATGTAGCCTTAGTTTCAAATGTTTGGTTGATCCAAGACAACGCACTAAAAAACATCCTTCTGTGCTTTGAGCCAATACAATTAATTTATATTCCATCCTGTTTCCACCCTTTAAGGTGCTCTGGTATATCCCCCTTACTGCTGTTTTAGTAATACTCTTGGCTTGAGTCAAGAATATAATTGTATTTGTTACAAAGAAATCAAATAAGTATGAAGGTTCAGTGAACGGTGAAATGTTCTAAAATGGCACTGTGTTCCCTATCAGGCCCACATACTCTGTTCTGGGACAGATTCCTGGCACTGAACTCTACGAGGACATAGAGACTCACAGAGAGGTGTGTAACTGTCACTCTATATGTTCTATTCCCACTGGGAAGAGGGGGAGTTTGGAGGAGTTTACTCTTCTGAAGGTTATGGGGTGACCATCTTATATTACACTGCACACACCTTTGAGACTAGAACTGTGATCAACAGTTGTATAAATACACATGACTGAATGTGACTTGTATGTGTGTGTGTGTGTGTGTGTGTGTGTGTGTGTGTGTCCATGACAAATAGCAGTCTTGCAGACCCAAGACCAAGCCACTTTGTGATGAGATGGATGATTAGGCATGTAGGCCGGCAATGTTACTGACAGAGAGTGAGAGAGCAAGAGCGAGAGAGAGAGAGAGAGAGAGAGAGAGAGAGAGAGAGAGAGAGAGAGAGAGAGAGCGAGAGAGAGCGAGAGAGAGCGAGAGAGAGAGAGAGAGAGAGAGAGAGAGAGAGAGAGAGAGAGAGAGAGAGAGAGAGAGAGAGAGAGAGAGAGAGAGAGAGAGAGAGAGAGAGAGAGAGAGAGAGAGAGAGAGAGAGAGAGAGAGAGAGAGAGAGAGAAAACGAGAGAAACTGAAAGCTGTGAAGCTGGCATATGAGATACAAGATACAAGATTGTTATAGGCCATTTGTAACAAGTACATAGGAATGCTTACTTATAAAATAAACAAAAACCGAGCAGCAAAGTGACTTAAATGATATGTACATGTTTTTAGTTTTTTACAAAAAAAATTCAAAAGCATTTAAAGTGCCAGTAGTGCAGCAGCATCATGAATACAGTGCAGTCACTGTGATGAGTCCAGAAAGTCCAGCAAAGTATGTGAGTGTAATGTTAATGACAATGTTATGAAAGTGAAAGCCCTCCTTAAACCTATCCTTCTTAAAACTATCCTTAAACCTGGTAGTCCTTGCTGTACGGATGCTGCGCAACCGGCGACCGGACGGTAGGGGGGAAGAAGAGATGGAGCCCAGGGTGGTTGCAGTCCTTTATGATGGACATGGCCTTCTTCCTACATCTGGTCCTAAAGATCTCCTCAATGATGGAAGTGTTGAAAACATGAATATGTTCATTTTGCAGGTGAGGGAAATCCCAGGAATCACAATTTTTCGTTCCTCCGCCACGGTGTACTTTGCCAACGCTGATCTTTACCTGGAGGCCCTGAAAGAAAAGGTGAATCCTCATGACCCCATCAAAATACACCAATCTGATGAGCTGATTAAACACTTACACTTGTGTTCACCATGTGTTCGCCATGTATTCACCATGTGTTCACTATGTGTTCACTGTGTGTTCAGAGTGGACTGGACATCAGCAAAATGATCATTTATAAGAGAAGAGAGGAGGCAAAGCAGAGACGTCGAGAGAGGAGGGCTGAGAGGCGTGCCAGAAGGCAGGCCAAGAGAGAGGTACACCCCAATTCCAGTATTACAAGTAGCATTATATGAATCATTACTACCTGTGAATAAAGATAATGGTGGATTCTCTCTTCGGCAGAAGCGACAAGCGCCGGCGTCCGAGTTTTACTCTGTGGAGGAAGAGGAGGCAGCCGGCCGCTGGGAGGACCCATCCACCGATGAGGAGGCAGCTCACGGCAGGGGCAACGGAACTGTGTTCGTGATCCCGGACACGCCGCGGAACGCAGACGACCCGTGCCGGTGGGAGTATCTGAAGGGCGGGGCCCCGGACGGCGCCAGCATCGGCTCGGTGTCGGAGCTGCAGGACGGGGGGTCCAGCAGCGAGGACACCCTGAGCCACGACCTGGAGGAGCGCGCCTCGCTGGGGTCGCTGGGGAAGTGGACCTGGGACGTCCACTCCATCGTCCTGGACCTGACCACGGCCAACTTCATCGACACGGTGGCCATCAAGACTCTGAGGAACGTGAGTTATTCAGATGCTGTGTGTGTGTTTCTATTTCCGATGTTTGTGAAGGAGGGACGAGACAAAGTTAAGAGGATTATGGGATCATTTTATTCTACTGAGTGGTAATGTTTATCTTGTAATAATACGATATAAATAATAACAGCATTGGTTTGTTGATTTTTACATTTTTACTGTACCTGCCGTATATATTTTAATCTTCAACTGTTGATTCAACTGCATATCCCTGCTCACTAACTGCTGTATATACATTTATATATATTTATCCTGTTTTTCATAATTGCATACCCCTGATAACTACCTGTTGAATACTTGTATAGTTACCTGTATATATATATATATATATATACCTATTATTATGCACATATCTCATACATACTCTATAAGTAATCTTCTAACTGTTTTTTATACCTAGTAGACTGTATTTTAGCCATTTTAGTAAACTGTAAATGATATATTACCATGCACTTCACTGCAACATTTGCACTCTAATTTGGTTAGATTATTATTTTAAATTATTTTCGCTGTACTGTACTTGTGCTGTACACTGACAATACATTTGAATCTAATCTAATCAAATACAATTTTTGTGTTGGCAGATTTTCCAGGATTTTGGAGAGATCTCTGTAGATGTCTACATGGCTGGGTGTCAAGGTAGGCCTACGATAGTGTATTAGAGATATGTCTAAGCTTTAGACGTGATTGTTAGATTATTAGGTTTGATTGTTATCTCAGGAACTGATTCACTGATACACTGGAAGTGCTTTCAATTAACCATTCAGCCTATAACATGTCATTCATAACCATATAATCCAAGAGTTTAGTGATCTCTTGAATGAGCTTGTGTAGTAGTGTTCAGTTCGTAATCTGAAACAGATTTGGGTGGGGGAGGCTAGGAGCCAGAAGGGGTGATTGACGTTACCTGGGAACCCAAAATGGGCAATAACAGATCAATAAGGCACTAGCATGTGTATAACCCACAGCGGACATATTTACAGTGCATCTTATCATGCATTTGAAAAATGTTGTGCATTTGTCACTCTTACTATATTTTAAAAGGTCCAGGGTGCAGAATTGTTTTACTTAAAAGTCAAATTAATTGTTTTCGTTACCTTGGAGAGACATGTAGAGTTGGATAGTAGAGTTGGATATTGGTGCATTTTCCAGATTTATATTCCAGTATACCTCCTGATGTGAGAACGGATGACTCTCACTGATCACTTCTCCCATGTCTGTTGTGGAAAATGTAAAGTCCATCTTTGCCTGAACAAGGACAGAAACCTCGCCTACCACAATGCAAAATGATGGGTTGAAAAAAGGATTGAACCAAAATAAACTCAAAAACTAACTGAAAAGACACTACAAACGTTCTGTTTTTGTTGGTTAAAAAGGACATAATGTGAGCAATAAATGGCCCAAATTGCCTAATGTATCAAATATTATATTATATATTACATCAAAATATATATTACAATTTATAAATTAGTATTTTGATTTAAAAGGTTTAATAAAAGCAGCAGGAGGTGGTGAGTGCTTGGGTACTGTAGTGCATTTGGCTTGTTGACATTAGCTGTGAATGACACTCAAATAAGCTCTTTATTCAGCGCTTAAATCGTACCTAACATCACCTTTAACGGATGACCATTATAAATGGATCATTTCAATAAATGGACCATTATAATAAGGAATAATAGGAATATAATAGGAATTGATCTTGTACCTGTGCTTGTACTATATCTATTTATTGTAGCTAAAGTGGTGGAGCAGCTAGAGCTGGGGGACTTCTTCACTGAGTCCGTAACCAAGAGACAGCTCTTCGTTTCGGTCCACGACGCAGTGCTCTACTGTCAGAACCACCGCGGAGCCTCCATCGTCCCCAGATACCCAGAGTATTCAGTAGGTCACTCCGTCTCCTTTTTGATTCCCCTACTCACAAAGATGTCCATAAGGCTCTGTGGCTGGGATGATGCTGCCTTCAATAAGAGATAGCCTACTCTCATTAATGATTCAATGGACACACTGTTTTTGTTGTTGCAGGAAATTCAGTGCAGCACTGCACTTTGATTTCCCCCAACTCTCTGAAGATCTCAAGTCAACATCGAAAGGACTTGAATCAGCAGCTGTGTACCATTCAGCCAGTTTGGGTTTTGTTTTTGTTTTATGTCTAAAACTGCAACTATTTATGTGTGCCATACAAAGGGACATTTCCAGTAATACAGTGTGTGGCTAGATTGGATGTTTGTGTATATAACAACTTGAATTCTCTGTAAAGAATACAACATAAGTAGGCCAAATATGTTTTGGATCATTTAGCGAAGAAATTACCAGAGTATGCCTGCAGAGAGAGTATTTAATTGTTGCTATGTTGCTACACAGTGTTTTCTCTAACCAAACAAATGAAACAATACATCAGAAAGTTAACACACAGACATGCATTGTACTACAACCGTGCAGACTGGGCATGACTGAGTGAGGGGTGTGCAGATTATGATTTCTATTTACCTTTTAAACTATTTTCATATAACATATATACATTTCATTCAGGCAACATGACTCTTGTGTGACTCATTTCATATTTGTCTCCAATGAGTTGTTCAGGTAGTTGATTGGATGAGCTGATGTGGAACATCTACATACATCTCAAATAAAACACATCTGTCTCAGTCCCTGAATGTCCTTTCTGTCTCAGTCCTTGAATGTCTTTTCTGTCTCAGTCCTTGAAGGTAGTGGTTATTTTTGTCTCAGAAAGTTGTGTGCACAGGACAGAGCAAAGTTAGGTAGGAAGTTAGGTTGGTTTTTTTTTTGGTTCATGGGGTCTTCCGTTCATGGGGTCCTCTTTGGGGTTCTGCTACAAGTCTTGATGGGTGTCATGCATTTCATGACTGGACAGAACGTCCTCCTCCTCCTCTTCCTCCTCCTCTTCCTCTGGCGTCTGTGACACCAGCTGCTGGTAGCGGACCTGCCGCTGGTAGTCGGGGTCGACGTTGATCCATTTGTTGGCGACCCATTTGGTCCCCCGGGTCACCACACAGCCTCCATGCAGAGAGTACTGGTCCTGCTCGCCCACCCAGCCTGCGGCGCAGAGAACACACAACTTCACTCACAAAATGTAATGTTACTGTAATAAATTGTTTTAAACGTTCTTGCACATATTGTTATATACTCAATATTATACTTTATATCAAAATATTTTATACAAAGAGGTTTCAATTTTTTAACTGTTCAGATTGCATTGAGGAACAATTCAATCATGAATTCTTTATTTATGATACATTTTTAATAAGTTCATTAGAGGTAACCCTAAATATAACCTGGCCTTTTACAGTTAATCACTCATACCATGGGATTGAAACACAGTCCAACTAATACGATGATTCTGAGTGACCTTACTGTTTTCTTAATTAAAATAGATCAACGGTCTCCTTTGGTGTGCCCCATAACATGACGGTGGTGATGCAGATATAACACCATGTGATAACATAACAGTGGTGGGGCAGATATAACATGATGTGATTACATAACAGTGGTGGGGCAGATATAACATGATGTGATAACATTAAAGCGATGATGCAGATATAACATGATGTGATTACATAACGGTGGTGGTGCAGATATAACATGATGTGATGTTTTGAACATGTCAGGAACAGGGTAAACGTTGTACCTTTCCCATCAGACAGGTAGTTGTACCAGAAGACGGCTGTTCCTTTCGTGGGCTTCACCCTCAGGTTACTCCTATCACAGTTCCTCCTAGTGTCCAGAAGATCTACATCATTCTGTATAAGAGACTGTCGGACACAGAGACACACAGAGGCACACACACACACACACACACACACACACACACACACGTATATAGTTAATGATAAGGCCATTGTCCACCAGACACATGCCCCATGATGCACTTAATGACAAACAGTTTAGACAAATATGTCAGGACGCTTCATATGGACACACATATATACAAACACACACACACACACACACACACACACACACACACACACACATACACATACACACACACAGTTACGCACCACTTCCTCATAGGTGCTGTTGTCAGCCACAGGGAATGCCGTCTCCCCCCCTCCCTCCACTGAGTTCAGATAGAAGAGAACTGTGATGTACCTGGGTGTGCAACACACACACATTTAAACATGTGTGTGCACTTTAAGTAAAAGCCTGAGCAAGCACTGAGTTTCCCACAACAATGGCAATCTTCAGTCACACAAAATGATCACACACACACACACACACACACACATTTATCATGTACAGTGTGCAATATGCACACACACACACACACACACACACACACACACACACACACACAGATACACAGATATCAAAGTTAAGGAGCTTGATTCCTATTGGACGAGGGGGTCATGCAGATAAACGGTCAGTTGTGCTCACCTGCATGAGGTCTCAAAGGGGGTGGAGGCGTTGGCGGCCCGCCGGCTGTGTGTGCAGGCGGTCTCCGGGTAGACCGGACCGCTGTCATGGTGGGCGTGGTAGTGCCCCCCCTGCTGGTAGCGGACCACCTGCAGCGGCTCACTCAGGTCCACCAGGGAGCCTGGGAGCCGGGTCAGACTGGTCACCCTGCCCGGGGTACATGGAAGACACCGTGTATATTTATATAGTATATATTGTATATATATTGATACTGAGGAAAAATATGAAAAACCTCTTGCCGCTCTCCTTAGATTCCATTAGATTAGATTCAGCATCACAGATTCGTCCTGCAACAACTCAACTCTATAGAGACTCCATGAAGAGGCCACTCCATGGTACTGTACTGCACTCTCAAGAACCCTCAAGATGATCTACCTTAACATGTCCTTGTAATTTACAATTCTAATTAATACTGCTTAAAATAAGTAGCCTACATTTGTCCACATAACGTGAAACAACAAGATATCACAGTCTGCTTGAATAGAAGCTTAATCGCATAATTTGCATACGTAGGCTATTAGTAAGGCAACTTGACACATTATTAGTCTCTAAAGAGAAGTAGTAGGATTTTATTGGGTTTATTGGCAAGGATAAATGCTAAATGACTAAATGCTAATGTAATGAGGTCACATACTAAAACCACCAATATGACCTATAATAAGGTCCATTAATGCATAAGTAAATGATAATGATGATGACGGCATATGATGTCATTGTGCTAATACAATTGTTATTAGTGTGGCTGAAACGTATAGACCGATGCATGTGGCTTGTATTTCTGACTCCCTGTACACCGAAAACACTTGATGTGTGGATGCAGTGGTGATTCAGGAAGAGAGCGTAGTTGGGAATGTTAGTGACTAAGGAGCAGAGGCAGGACATCTTAAAGCAGTTGGGGCTGAATCGAGTGCAGACCCAGACTTGGATTCAGAAACACAGCCAGATGGAGAGAGAGGAGGCAAACATATGGTACCGTTGAAGAAATAAATCTAAATATTTTACTGCTGGTTGCGGATCAAAAAGGTCCAGGGCAGGGGAAACGGAAGCAGTGTCACCACAACACACTGCACCCTCCACTACCTGTGACAGCACCCACACGTGTGTGTGAAATGATAACTGATAAATGATGATAATAATAATAATAATAATAATAATAATTCTTATTTATATTCTTCTTGCTGTCCTAAGGCATAAAGGTGAGAGGCTAACTGTGTGTGTAGCCCACCTGTGCTTGATGTTCTGCAGGACGGGGTGGGCTCCTCGGCCCTGGTCCAGCCAGGTGTGGTGGCTGTTCCTGACCAGCTGACTGCTCTTCACGCCGCGCTGCAGCAGGAAGCGCTGGAACGCGTCACCGCTCAGCTGCCTGAACTCCTCCAGACTCAGGAGGCCTTCACACACAAACAACAACAACAACAGAGGCTTCCAATACAGATGATTACAGCCGTGATGTGTGCAATATTCCAGCTGTTTTCACATAAAGAAAGTAAGGTACTTTTTTTTTTCAGCAGACGATGAAGACATAGACAAAGATGAAGATGTTGATGTGGAGGAAACACGTGGTTTAGAGCAGTGTTGCCAACTTGGCCACTTAGCCATTACAGGCCATCACACAGTGGAAGAGTCCATCACGATTTACCATGGATTGATCAGTCTATCAGCCTACCCAGCGGACCGGACCACCTGGTGGTATAATACAGACTACAGCTATTACACAAAATACTCTTAAATAACATTTAACACAAACAAAGCAAAAACGTGACTTAACTTTGAACCAATTGATAAGTAATTAGAAATATAAATATAGAGGTCATTCTGTCTCATGCAACTGTCTTTTTTCTCTGTGTTTGAAATGACCAATTGCCATCCTCTAAGGTCAAGTGGCAAAACAGCAAAGTGCTGCCCCATGTGGCTAAAGCGTGCACTGCACGTTAAAACAACTCGAACTGAATGAATAAATGAATTAATTAATGAAACCCATATTGAGGTTACATCAGGTAGAAACACACAGGGTGGATATTAATGGGTGTGTCAGGTAAAAACACACATAGGGTCAATAATCTCACCATTGTCGTCCTTGTCAGCATGGAGGCCGGCGTAGATTTCTCTCAGACTCTCTGGTGTGAGCCAGATACCCTCTCTCACCCGGGAATGGGTCAGAATCTGGGTCAGATTGAGAGGTCGAGAACAAACAGAAACAAAATAAAGAATAAAAAACAAAGAAAGTTCAACACGCCCTCACAGCCCTCCCAGACTCTCACAGAGTAGACATCAAACCTCATTGAGTTGCAACTGCCCATCCTGGTTAATGTCAAGGAGGTGGAAGATCTCCTCTGGGCTGAGGTCCAGTTCCTCCACCAGTTCCTCCTGGCCCTCCTGCACCATCAGCTGGCTCTCCACCAGACCGTTCAGCTGGGCCAGCTGCCTCACTACACGGCATTCAGCATCGGACAGAAACCCTGGGATCTCTGCATGAAACACACAAACAAAGGCAGACTCAGAGAGAGAGAGAGAGAGAGAGAGAGAGAGAGAGAGAGAGAGAGAGAGAGAGAGAGAGAGAGAGAGAGAGAGAGAGAGAGAGAGAGAGAGAGAGAGAGAGAGAGAGAGAGAGAGAGAGAGAGAGAGACAGAGAGACTATAGAGAGATCTAAAGAAAATGTTCAACCAACTGCAAGTACAACTAATTATTGTTGTTTCGATTTCTTAGAGAAAGTCAAACAACGTGATTGCATGCAACATATTGATTGACACACATTGCATGATGTATTGGATCTAGCCAGTGGCAATCTACACCCACTGCATTCATTTAGCAGAACAGCAATCTACTAAATATATATTTACGTTCCCTGCAAAACTTGAAAAATCTCAGTTCATCTTTATAACATGTAAAGTCTAGGATTGTCAGTAGACAGAAATGGAATCCAGATTAGTGAATTTGCGAATAAATGGCATAATGGCTCACCAAACAGAAGTGGTTTCAGGCTCAGTGTCCGCATCTCATGCACTTCATCAGGCACGAGAGACAGCTTTTGAACATGTCCTACCTAGAAGAGGTCAACAATATGTGTTCATCATAAGTGTGAGTATAGGCTGTGGATATATATTAATATATCATAATAATATATAACAGAGATTGTTAGCAGTATATTAAATGCCAGTAGATATTCCTGACCTTAACGCCATCTATTCGCGGAAGAAAAAGATCACGCAGCATCTCCGACGAGTGATGGTCGCCGCTCGGTGTCTCCTCAGGGTCGTCTTCACCGTCATTGTGATTGACGTACAGTTGCTGTGCTATGCCGTTGACGATGTACATGTGAAAAAACACCAGCACAAACATAAAGTACGAACGAGAGCAGCAGATGGTACTCTTTGGCAAGGAGGAGACGCGCTGCTCGCCGGTTCTGCGGGCTTGGAAGGTGGTGGTGGTGGTGGTACTCTTCTCGGAGCCGTCCGGGCTCCTCTCAGTCTCCCGGCTTTCAGTCATGTTCTCCGGATTCCAAATGAATGATGATGATGGAGGTTACTTCCATATGGCCCGTCGTAGCAGCAGCAGCAGCGGGGGTTCAGACCAAGCCAAACTGTTCCCAAGCCCATTTGACTTTTTGGCGTACTTACTTTCAGAGGCAGCCTTATAGTTCTCCTCAGTGCTCTGTGGAGTTGACTCGACGCCCCCCCCCCCCCGGAGCGTCAATCAATAACCAGCGTCATGCAAACGCCAAAGTAAAAAAACACTCCATCCATGGTCATTAGGGCTGCGACGTTGGGTGAGATCCCCATCCAGCAGCAGCAGACAGAAGACGAGTCTCCTGCTACAAGTGTTGTTTACAGTGCAGCAGTCCTTGAGTCAGCAGCAGCAGCGGCGATGCGCACTGCGTATCGAGGTGCAAAACTCATGCACACAGCCGAAAACAGGGGATAACTCGTTACTCTTTAAAAAACAATGGAAACGTTGCTTACCAGCATCACACAATTTGGAAGAGCTCTCTAGACAATACCACACACGCCCGTAGTCTTCAGTGGTCCACTACTCTTTCGTTTTTGCTCAATCGCGTAGAGCAGCCACAACACAATATATCCCTGCTACTGCTTTGTGTGAAATGCTGCCCTCTGTTGTCCGTAAGCAGGCATTGCATCATGTCTATGTAATTATTTAATACTGTAGCAGCCTATTCCACTGAATATTTTAGAGAACATTAAGTTGCTTAAAAAAGACAGAGAAATAAATCTAAACTACTGCTTATCTGTAAAAGCCGATTATGGCATTCAGAATATTAAATGTAATCCTAAACTATTATATACTGTGTAAATATGCCACTTAGTGGTGATTTAAACAAGGCATCAGTAAATCCCACACTTAGAACCATATTATAATCGATTTAAAACAGTATTTTAATCAAATATCCCAATTGCAGAAAAGGGGGAGTTTTAGATGAACACACATGTGCATGCATATACACATGCACATAAAAGCACATGCATGCACACACAAACAATATTCCCCAGCCACTTGTACCCTTATCTGGGGTCAGGCATCTTAAACAATGTCCTGAAGAGTGATTCATTCACTCATTACAATTGTTGTAGGCCAATAGTTTAGGCCCAGTATGGCCTACAACTAGTCTGGGAATGACTTACTGTATATGATTCAAGATTATTTATTTTTGCCACGTGTCACAATGGAATGGCCTACTCCCCATCCCCCCCCCCCACATTCTGAATTTCTACAACAATACAATACTACACTATACTATACTATACAATACTATGGGCCTTCTATACAATACAATACAATACAATACAATACAATACTCTAAACAACACTATGCACTATCAACTATATACTATACTAAATACTATAAACAACCCTACTATACACAATATAAAATAATGTGTCTAGTGGATGATATATAAATATGGTGGACATCTGCACACTGCACCTTTTTAAATATACATTGATCATATAAATGAAGCCTACTCATATTTGGCAATTTAAATCAGTTTATTTTTTATTAGTTGCTGTTTCAACCGGCAAAGCCACACATGGCAAAACCTACGATTCTTGAACCCTGATTGGAGCCACATGAATCTCAAGACACATGAAATGATACAGGAAAGATGCAGGATTGATCGATGTTCACACTCATTGAACAATACTTTTAAAATTGCAAGGAGATTGAAGAGCTAAACCCTTGACTGGCCATGAAACAGCAGACAGACCACCGGGGATGAGGCCCTGAATAAACTCCAAATAACATCTCTTACATAAAAGGAGCAGACAGCACTCCTTAAATCAAAACAGAAGGGAAAAGGGGCTGGCAAAGAGGGTGCTGGAGTGGTAAAAAACAAACTAAATCAAAGCTTCAGCATGAACACAACTCTGCTTGAGCCAAACAGAACAGAAGTATTGCAGGGAGAATGAAACGCAAAAGCTGGCTCTAACAAGATTGTAATCCTGTAATCTTTTCACTTTACTTTTATTTTATTATATTATTTAGCAGTTTTTTGGCGTCTACTTCTGTTGTTTGTCGCTAGAACTTTGTTTCAACATGAAAACGTATAGCTTCTTCAGGAGATGCTATTACTCTTCGTTATTCTTACATGTTCCCGTGGTTTTATATGTTTGTGTAAGTATTAAAATGTATAATAGAAGTGGATGGGAGGAACGTTTGAAGGTTGAAATCTCAACAACTACAAGTGCTAAAGTATTGATACTTTATGGGCAGGTGCCTCATTTGAATATGGGGTTTTTGCTTTAAAACCACCTCCATTATGCCAGTGCCAAAACACTCCTCTGCAGCAAGCCTCAACGACTTCCACCCTGTTGCACTCACCCCCATCATCATGAAGTGCTTCGAGAGGTTGGTCCTGGCTCACCTCAAATCTGGCCTCTCTGGCCCTCATGGGATAAACACCAATTTGCCTACCGTGAGAACAGGAGCACGGAGGACGCCATTTCCTCAGCCCTTCACTCTGCTCTTTCCCACCTGGATGAGAGCAACACCCACGTGAGAATGCTGTTCATCGACTTCAGCTCAGCATTCAACACCATCATCCCCTCCAAACTCATCTTCAAACTTGGTGACCTCATGAAAACCAAGAATCTTGACATAAACCCCTGTCTGTTATTGGACCTCCTAACCAACAGACCCCAGTCTGTCAGATTAGCCAATCTCACCTCCTCCACCCTCACCCTGAACACCAGTGTCCCGCAGGGCTGTGTGCTGAGCCTTCTCCCCTACTCCCTCTTTACCCACGACTGCACTGCTGTACATGGTACAAACACCATCATCAAGTTTGCAGACGACACGTGTTGGGCCTCATCAAAAACAACGATGAGGCAGCCTACAGGGAGGAGGTCAAGCACCTGGTGGCGTGGTGCACTGACAACAACCTGGCCCCTTAACACCAAGAAGACCAAGGAGCTCATCATGGACTTCAGAAAGACCAGAGCTGGGGCACAGGCCCCTTCCTCATCAACGGAGCGGAGGTCGAGCGTGTCTACAGCCTCAAATTCCTGGGGGTCCAGATCTCCGAGGACCTCTCTTGGTCCCTGAAAACTGCCTGACTTGTAAAGAAGGCTCACCAGCGTTCCAGAGGAGACTGAGGAAAGCCCACCTGTCCCCTCAGATTCTGGTGAACTTTTACCGGTGTGCCATCGAAAGTATCCTCACCAACTGCTGCACTGTTTCCGACCGGAAAGCTCTGCAGAGGGTGGTGAAAACCTACGGAGCCCCTAAGTGCATTTCAGGCTAGGTTTCTATGTGGACAGGAATTTATTGAGTTAAGCCACTACTCGTTTTCCCTGTGGGCCATCTGATACTGGACTCACCTGTTCTCAATCACACCTAATTTACCAAGCTGTTTTTAGGCCATGTCTTGTTTGTTACTCATTGCTGGATTATCACTCTGATTCTCGGAAGCTCTCATGCCTGTATCAAGTCACGTATCGTATCCTGGTTTTTGATTCACAGTGTTTGACCATTGCCTGGATAACCACCTTGTTTTTGCCTCTGCATTTTTGTACCTTTGCCTCAACCCTCGACCACCTGTTGCCGACCCCTGCTTGCCTTGACCACGTTTTTGGATTTTGCCCTGTCTGTATGTTTGCCTTTTGCTCACGTTAATTGGCGTGTGCCCTGATAATTTAACACCTGTTCTACCTGGCTTCTGTTACTCTGCTTTTGCGTCCCACCTACACCCAGCCCTGACAAGTATAGTATAGAATTGTATAGTTTTGAATGTTTTGTAGGAATTCATACTGTAGGAGGGAACAGGGAGTAAGCATAGCTGTGGCTGCAATCGATTAGCTACATAACGCTTGGGATATGCTGTTTAGAGCAGTGAATCAACCCAATGTGTCAAGTTTTTCTAAAAACTTTACTTCACGACTGCATTCTTTTAAACGTGTAGGCTGAAGTTCTCCTGCTAAAACAGGAGGGGTTACTAACCCTTATGAGCTAACCTCCATGTATTTAAAATAATGAAATTCCAGACACACAAATGCAATAAACTATCTACTTTTATTGATTGAATGAGTACTTCACATGCTGCAGGATATTCATATTGTATGACTTCCTGCTATGAGCTTGTGTTGTCGTTTTCTCATTCCTCTGCATCCTTGGACTGGAATTAAAAAAAATGACAGGTGAAACATTAATTACAAATCATCTAGATTTTACCAAGAAAAGAAGGTGATCGTTGTATGTAGCCCAGTGTGTATTCCATGGAACAGAATATTCAGTATATTCTGTGCTTGAGAATAATAGTGTAGGAACCTTTAAAAGACACCTGTGCTTTGGTGTACTAGCAAAGAACAATGTTATTACTTTCCATAGCCAACCAAGTGGCTTGAATCTGTGTTTCTAGGAGGGTCTTATATTGAACAGGGAGTTTGAGGCTTGAATCTGTGTTTCTAGGAGGGTCTTATATTGAACAGGGAGTTTGAGGCTTGAATCTGTGTTTCTAGGAGGGTCTTATATTGAACAGGGAGTTTGAGGCTTGACTCTGTGTATCTAGGAGGGTCTTATATTGAACAGGGAGTTTGAGGCTTGAATCTGTGTTTCTAGGAGGGTCTTATGTTGAACAGGGAGTTTGAGGCTTGACTCTGTGTTTCTAGGAGGGTCTTATATCGAACAGGGAGTTTGAGGCTTGAATCTGTGTTTCTAGGAGGGTCTTATATTGAACAGGGAGTTTGAGGCTTGAATCTGTGTTTCTAGGAGGGTCTTATATTGAACAGGGAGTTTGAGGCTTGAATCTGTGTTTCTAGGAGGGTCTTATATTGAACAGGGAGTTTGAGGCTTGAATCTGTGTTTCTAGGAGGGTCTTATATTGAACAGGGAGTTTGAGGCTTGAATCTGTGTTTCTAGGAGGGTCTTATGTTGAACAGGGAGTTTGAGGCTTGCAGAAAAGGAGAACAAATAAATGGTTAGAGAAATGTATTGAGACCAGTACTGGTGATATGTTTATTATAAATATTATTAATATTATTATTATTATTGTAATTATAAATTGCATTGGTCAGTGTTTTTTATTTGTACACTTTCGGGATCTTTATTTTTAGTGTATTTAAACGTGTGCAGGCTGGCTGAGATAGGTCCATGTGCATCATTGGCATGTCATCAGGATGAAAGGCTGTAACTCTGTTTGGTTTGGTTTTTGGAAGAATGAAAACCTACGTTATTATGTGGTTAAATATCCTTGTTTTGGATATGTGGGTACCTTAGAGTTTACACAATAAACTTACATACGAACATGTCATGCATGTGACCCTGAATATTTCCATAGAACGCTATGGATGTGACTACCGATATATATATATATATATATATATATATCGTCATTAATGAGGTTAAGTTATTCCTAGTAAAATAATAATTATCTTCACAAAACCACTGACCACTGGCTTGTAGTTAAACCGATGTTCCGTGGTGTGCATGTAGAGCTGATAACTAGCTGAAACTATCATAATTGGTTGTAGAAATCCAAGATCACATCTAGTTGTTAGTTGTGCATTGATCACAAGTGTTCTGTTTGTGAACCCGCTGCTGTGGGCACCAAACATGTGCTTTCTCAACTCCAACCCACACCTCGGTTGTTGCTATCTATGATTTACTGTAGCGTACAATTGATCGGCACATTTATACGCAGCAATATTCATGTGCTGCTTTGCATTGGCCATTTCTGGTTGAATTTGGGTGGGGTGCTACAGTTACCTTGCCGATTTCCCGACTCTTGGTTCTGTACTTGTTGACCTGGGACTCTGCGATGTCAGCCCGTTCCTGAGCTTCTTCCATCTCATGCTGAACCTTCCTGTACCTGGACAGGTGGGTGTTGGCCTGCTCCTCCTGTATAATAAAACATATTTAGTCAATTCTGAACAATTTAACCAAAATGGTGATTTTGTGGAAGACAAAGCGAATTGAGTGCTACTCACAGACTCCTCCGACTGTCTCTTGTAAGCCTTCATTTTCAGCTGCAGATTGTCCACCAGCTGCTGGAGTCTACAAACATTCTTCTTGTCCTCCTCAGTCTGTAATTCAATTATATTTACTTGTAAGTTAAACCACTAACAAAGTGATTAGGACTGGGAGTTCTAGGAAGGAGGGGGGAGGATGAATCCACATGGTTACAGCCCACGCCAGCTTTGTGTTTTTGTTTAAAGTATGTAACTTCTGACAAGTCAAATTGGTTGGCTGGCACGAAAAAGATTGCCAAAGAGGTTTGTGGATTCACCGACACTTTAAGCAATAGATAGAATAATAGCAATAGAATACCAAAGCAAATGCTTTGAATAGAACCCTATCATTCTATCCAAAATGTCAGCATACCTGATATGTGAGCTCCTTCACTCTCCGCTCATATTTGCGGACCCCCTTGATGGCGTCCGCGCCACGCCTCTGCTCAGCGTCACATTCAGACTCCAATTCACGAACCTTTAATGGAGATGGCAGAATATTTTTTGAATTGGACACAAAACAAGCAAACAAACAAACAAAACTATAAATAGAGAATGTGTGTGTTTGTATACATATATGTATATCAGTGGTGAAGCGTCAGGGCCTTCAAGGTATTCAGAGAAGACCCTGGAACTCTCAGATGAAACAAAAAAAATCGAATTAATTGTATTAGTAAAATGTAATACAATTTTATCAAATTTAAATAAAATGAATAAATGAGAATGGTATCTGTGTTGTTATCTGTTATATTACAGTGTTACGTTGATTTGTTTGTCTTTCTCGGTCCATGCACTACGCATTTGAGTGGTTTTGTGTTGGAAAAACAATGCAACCAATCAGATATTTTTCTAGATTGCTGGGAAGAATATCCTTCAACCAAAGTATTCCCGATGACTTTGGGCCTTAGACTGAATGAGAGCGTACTTTGGATTGACAATTTGATCAACCAATCATATAGTGATTTGTAGCCAATGGGCGTATTCTTTCAGATTTCCCCACAGCTCAATAGGGAGCTAGAAGGTATACTGGCTGGAGCGAGAGGGGATCTAGCGTAGTGCTACGTTGTTTCTACGTAGGATTTTACGTCAAAATGGCAACAGGCAAAGATAATGGGCTGTTACTTCACTACATGGACACTGCTTTACCAACTATGGTACACTTGGAAATTGGCTGTGACAATCTTATCTGCCTAAATGAGATAAGGTGGTCTACAGCAAGGGTTCCCAAAGTGGGGGTCGCGGGACCCCGAGGGGGGGGTCGCGAGATGATTTCAGAATCCTCTTGATGTGACCCATGAGATTTATTTATTTTATTATTATTATTTTTTATTTATTTTTTTATCATTTGTATTATTATTATTATTATTGTTAATAATAACGTGAGTGACAAATAAAGGAATTCTGATTCCCACAGATTCACGACAGTATCATCATTGAAAAAAAGCCACACACAATGTTCGCGATCGCCATTTCCCCCCCCCCGCCCCCCCCCGTTGGACTTCACGACGTTCGTGATCGCGACCCCGTCGCCCCGACCCCGACCCCGTCGGACGGTGATAGTGGGGGGGGGGTCGCCAGTCTCCAGTCTGTTATTTTGGGGGTTGCAGGCCGAAAAGTTGGGGAACCCCTGGTCTACAGAAGGTCCAGTTGTGATAGACACGCCACTGATGTATATACAGTATATATAAAAGGTTGCCTATATATGTAAATATATTGCTATATTTCTCCAAAGACCTACCCTGGACTCCAGTTTCTGGAGCTGCTTCTTGCCTCCTTTCATGGCCAGACTCTCAGCTTCATCCAGACGGTGCTGCAGGTCCTTCACTGTGACCTCCAGGTTCTTCTTCATCCTCTCCAGGTGAGAGCTGGTGTCCTGCTCCTTCTTTAACTCCTCTGCCATCATGGCAGCCTTACATACAGTAGACCATCAAGAGGAGATGTTTGAGTTTACAGTAGTCAGGGAAGTAAACTTAAAAGCTTCCACACAAACAAACAAACAGAAATATATTTGGCTGTGATTGAACTCACATCAGTGATGGCCTTCTTGGCCTTCTCCTCTGCGTTTCTGGCTTCTTGAACAGTGTCCTCCACTTCACCTTGGATCTGGACAAGGTCGGACTCCAGCTTCTTCTTAGTATTGATGAGGCTGGTGTTCTAAACCACAATGATATTTGATTACATCATGTTCATTCATATTATCCTTGAAACTATCCTTAAACTATCCTGGTAGTCCTTGTACGGATGTCACCGATTACGCAGCACACCGTACAACTACCAGGTTCAAGGATAGTTTTTATCCACAGGCAGTGCGCCTACTGAACTGCTGGGAGTGCTGCCACTATTATACCATTGTCATTAACATTACACTGTCATACTTTGCTGGACATTCTAGACTCATATTCATTACTCATCACAGTAACTGCACTGTACTGCACTGTATTCATGATGCTGCTGCACTACTGGCACTTGCACAATATAACACATGTACATATGATCCATCAATCACTTTATTGTTATTGTTTATTTCTTATTTTATTGTGTATAGTATTCTTATAGTATTGTGTTCTTGAATTTCAACTGTGGGAGAGAATGGGGAGTAAGCGTTCCATTGTACTTGTTGCAAATGGCAAATACAATTCTTGAATCTTGAAACTTGAACCTCTATTATGGTTCTCTGTGATGTCATGAAGGAACTGGTTACCTGGGAGTGCAGCAGTCCCACCCGCTCACTGGCATCCAGCAGCTCCTGCTCAGCCACTTTACGTGCTCGGTCTGTCTGCTCCAGGGCTGCTCTCAGCTCCTCGATCTCAGCCACCATCAGGTTGTTCCTGCGCTCCACCATGGCCACCTGCTCCTTCATGTCTTCCTGTCCTCTCAGGGCATCGTCAAGGTGCAGTTGAGCATCCTGAAATAATACATTTTAGACAGATGTAAATATGTCTACTATATTTGTTTAGCAACCCTACATTTGGGTTTATGCTCTGAGTACCTTAAGCTGTCCCTGGACGTTTCTCAGTTGTTTCTGGGCTTCAGAAGCCTGGCGATTGGCGTGGCTCAGCTGAACCTCCATCTCGTTGAGGTCTCCCTCCATCTTCTTCTTGATTCTCAGGGCATCATTTCTGCTCCTGACCTCAGCATCCAGATTGGTCTGCATGGAGTCAATCACCCTCTGGCTGTTCCTCTTGATCGTCTCCATCTCCTCATCCTTCTCTGAAATCTTCCTGTCAATCTCACCCTTGATTTGGGTCAGCTCCAGCTGAACACGTAAAATCTTGGATTCCTCATGTTCCAAAGTAGCCTTGATAAAAAACAGATATTTGTGATGTAATGACAGTATTTTTCAAAACAGAACACTTAGATATATGATTGTAGACCTGTATACCTCTGCCTCCTCAAGAGACGTCTGCAGTTCAGACTTCTCAATCTCTACACACTTTTTCCCCTTCTCAAGTTCATGAATGGTTTTTCCAGTTTCGCCAATCTGCTCAGTCAGGTCAGATATCTCATCTGTCATGAAAAGTATGAAATCAATGTTAGTTAGCAAGCTATTTGGCAACTAATGCAGTTTTTGGCAACTACTGCAAACTACTTGTAACAGCAACTTTTTGTTGGTGTACAAAATATGTATTTACGCTGCAGGTTCTTGTTCTCCCTCTTGAGGGTCTCCAGGTGGTCCAGAGCTTCTTCATAGGAGTTCTTCATCTTGAACAGCTCAGTACTCATGGAGCGAGCTTCCTTCTGAGCTCCCTCCAACTCAGACTGGCTCTCCTCATATTTCTGCTTCCATTCAGCAAGAACCTGCAAGTTCAAAAAAACATTGAGTATCCCATTGTATTCCCATTGAAGACTGATCAATGCATTCTGCAAGCTCATAAGAAATGATGGTACCTTATCAAAGTTCCTCTGCTTCTTGTCAAGGTTGGCCGCCATAGCATTAGCTCTCTCCACATCAATCATCAGGTCTTCCACCTCACCCAGCAGTCTCTGTTTAGTCTTTTCCAGTGAGGCGCATTTGGCGTTTGTAGCCTCAATAGCCTCCTCTGCATCCTGAAGGCGCTGGGCAAGCTTTTTCCTGAGTTGGAAATACAATTTAGTTTCAGGCCGACACCACCATCAGTACAGTCCTATAGATACAGACAAATATGAATGAACTTACTTGGCTTCCTCCAGTTCCTCAGTGCGCTGAATAGCGTCAGTCTCATATTTACTCCTCCACTGAGCCACCTCGCTGTTGGCCTTGGACATTCCACGCTGCAGCTCCCCCTTGGCCTCCTGCTCCTCCTCATACTGCTCTCTGAGCAGGTCACAGTCATGACGAGCTGACTGGACCCCATGGGCCAAGGCATTCTTGGCCTGAATGAATGATATTAGTTATTACAACAAAAACATAATAATATCTGTACATAACTTTGGATGCTTTTTGTCTCCCTTGCAGTGATATCATGAAGCAGTACCTTGACTTCCTCCTCAATGTGTCTCTTCAGCTCCTCAACCTGCTGGGTATAAGCCTGCTTGCCTCGTGTCAGCTGAGAAATAAGAGCATCTTTCTCCTCCTGCTGGCGGCCAAATTCACCTAAAAAGATATGTAAAATTAAAACCAAATGTATTCAATTTAAATTTAACCAAATTTTTAAGTCCATTTCCCGAATTTGTTAGTGCTTGTTAATTATTCTAAATATACATACATCTAAGTATATGTGTACATGTGGTGTGTGTATCAATATTCACTTATTTCAGTTGAAAACTGTTTGGTTCGGTCTAGAAAGTAGAAAGTTATTAAATGGGGGAAACTCTCTGTAAAAAACTTCCAGCAAAAAATGTGTTTCCAGAGTTTTCTATTGGTTGAAAACTCACAGCTCAAAGCCCCTTTCACAATTTTCAGGACTCCATTTCTAAAACAATTGCTCTGATCACATTTTTAAAACGTGTATGCAGAAGTTCTCCTAGTATGCTTTAAACATGGGATGTCAATTTCTTACCATTTTCGGTTTGTAGTCTTGCCCTTTGCACCCCTAGATCATTGAGTTGTCGGACATGCTCATCATTTCTGCTCTTGAGCTCACTCAGTTGATCCTCAAGAGTACGAGCCAATTTTTCCAGATTTCCCTGAAATGAATAGAAATGTTCATGAGATAATGGTTAGATGTTAGGTGAGACAATGGAAGAACCAGCCCTGCACACATATTTGTTCTTCAATCTTTCGTATGAGCCTTTTAAGAGAACATTAATTCAAATTGTCTCTCTCGTGCGTTTGGCCAAAGCAAAAATAAGTCTTTGACAAATGATTAGGCCTATGTATGAATAAAAAATAAACTTCATAATCAAATTATATTACTAATAACTATTACTTTTTTTATTATTATTAAATATGACATGATTCATATATTTTGTTTTCAGTATTATTATTATATTATTATTATTATACATGGTTTAAAAGTTATATTATATTATATTGTTATATACAGGGCCTCGTCCGAAGGCTCTGTCAGATGTGCCTTTTTCTCACACCAGAGATGTAAGAGCTACGAGGTCAGGCAGTGTTCCTGGTCGGCTGTCAAATGGAAATTCTCTCCTTTTTCCATTTCACAATTCTCCCCCTCCTCCTTTGAATTTCAAGCTGTCACTGTTTTTTTACCTCACGAGAAAGGGCAAACTCCCGTAAGACCTTAACTTCCAATCTCTCCTTTCCACTTTCTCCTCCTCTCTTTCAGCTGCTAAAGCTGCCTTATTCTGCACTAAAATTCAAACTTCTACTTCCAACCCCAAAAAAACGTTTTTGTTCGTTGGAGTGGATGTCGATGCACCACCTAATGCTCAACCTGGACAAGACTGAGCTGGTCTTCCTCCCGAGGATTGGTCGTCACCATTGATAATGCTGTGGCGACGCCTAATCAGACTGCAAGGAATCTGGGTGTGACTCTGGTCGACCAAATATCGTCGTTCAAATATTGTATCAGTGACACGCTCCTGCAGATTCCTCCTCTACAACATCAGGAGGATTCCCCCTTCCTCACTGACAAGGCAGTGATCTAGGCTCTTGTCATCTCCCGTCTGGACTATTGCAACTCCCTCCTGGCATCTGTCATCAGGACCCACGGTAGTGGAAATAACTCCCCTCTGATGTCAGGACAGCAGAGTCGCTGCCCATCTTCCGCCACAGGCTAAAAACCAACCTCTTCCCTGACCCTTTCTCTTAGCACTTGCTTCTTGTTAGCTCTGTTTCATGGTTTCCAGTGCTTGTTTATTAGCTTTTGCTCATTAGCTGGTGTCTATTGGCTGTTTGATGTACTTATTGTGTAAAATCTAGGGAGCCAACTTGTACTTTTACCTGAACACTGTGTGGAGTGTGTGTGGTTGGTGGCTGGTTTAAGCAGCCTCAACCAGCCCCAGACTCTAATCAGTCTGACTATGGCAAGGTGAGGCTGCTTCAATCTTTGAATTGTATATCTAATGAACTCAATTATATACCTTTGACTTAGATACAGCCTCCACGTTGCTTGCGAGGTCATCAATCTCCATCTTGTATTCGCTCTTCTCCTTCTCCAGCTTCTGTTTGACACGCTGGAGGTTGTCGATCTGCTCTCCCAGCTCAGCAACGCTGTCGGCCTGCTTCTTACGCAGCGCTGCAGAGGTGGCTTCATGCTGCAGGGTGGACTCCTCAAGATCACGGCGCAGCTTCTGGAATTCAGCCTCACGCTTCTTGTTCATCTCAATCTGAGCAGAAGTGGCTCCACCAGCCTCCTCAAGCCTCTCACTGATCTCCTCAAGTTCCCTGGAGAGATCAGATCTCTGCTTCTCCACCTTTGCCCGAGCTGCACGCTCAGCCTCAATCTCCTCCTCCAACTCCTCAATGCGCGCCTGAAACATATGATTGTAGTATTATATCATTAATAATGGTAGATGATGTTGAACTATATCATCTATGCTGTTCATTGAGCACACCTGAAGTTCTTTGATCTTTTTCTGAAGTTGGGAAGAAAGCATTAGCTCATCTTCAATCTTGGATAGAAGCTGGCTTGTTTCAAATTCCCTCCTAGATGTAAGGAGAAGAAAGTAGAACATATAAGGGCACTGGGTCTGAGGTCTATAAGGGTCTGATCGCTCACTGGTCCATCTCTTAAAGGGCAATGCTAGGACATTAGTTGACTCACTTCTTTATTTTCTCTTCTGATTGCTGCTTGTCATTCTCCAGGTCCATGAGGGACTCCTGGGCCAGCTTTAGATCACCTTCAAGCTTTCTTTTGGCTCGCTCAAGGTCCATTCGAAGCTTTTTCTCTTGCTCCAGAGAACCCTCAAGCTGTTGAATATAAACATTTATACTATAGACATTCATGGCATATTGTCAATACATTCTAAATGACATTGTCCTTTACTGTTTGACTCACATCATCCACTTGCTGCTCCAGCTTGGACTTGGCCTTGGTCAGAGTGTTGGCTTTGTCTTCCTCTGCCTGGAGGTCATCGAGAGTCTGCTGGTGGGACTCTTGGAGGGCTTTCTTCTCCTTGGTCAACTTGGCGATGGTCTCATCTTGAGATGACATCTCCTCTGTCATGTTTTTGACCTAAACATTTACATAAACATTTGAATAAACTAAAACATTTTGGCTTTATTGTACAACAAAATGTAACTCATCAATATAGGAACCTTGTTCTCAGTGGCATGTTTCTCCTTCTCCACTTTGGCCAAGGTCAGCTCCAGGTCATCAATGTCCTTCTTGAGCTCAGAACACTCATCTTCCAGCTTCCTCTTCTTGGTCGTCAGCTCAGCATTGACCTCCTCCTCATCCTCCAGTCTCTCAGACGTTTCTTTGAGTCTGGCCTCCAGCTGGATCTTACTCTTAATGAGTCCCTCACACCTTTCTTCTGCGTCTGACAAGTTTTCACCTTCCTTTAAAAGATCATGAAAGACATTGACAGTTAAGTATTAATGTGTGGTTTAGGAAACAGTGGAGCTCTCACTGTTACTTACAGATTGAACTTGTAGCAGGAGGTCATTCTTTTCCTGCAGCAGAGAAACCATTTTTTCCTCTAGCTCCTTTTTCTTTGCAAGAGCTTTGGTAAGATCTTCCTTGGTCTTCCCAAATGTCTCCTTCATTTGAACCATTTCCTTTTCAGACTCAGCTGATTTCAGCAGTGGCTTGATCTTGAAATACAGCTTCATCCATGGCCATGTTTTGACATTCATGAATGAACGGATGTTGTATTGGATACTAAAGACGGCCTCTCTAAAAAAAAGATGTAAAAAGTACATGTGTTTAGATGTTTAGGTGCTACAATTGTATGTTTCAGGCACATACAGTATATACAATATAACAAGAATGTTTACCTTCTCTCCATCATTTTGACATATTCTTTTCTCATGAGGAAACCCCTACAGCGAGCCTGAGTCATGGTCACTAGTGCAGCAAGTTTCTCATCTCTCATCTCCTCTAGAACACCCAGAAGACCAGCTTTGAAGAACACCTGAGAACAACAAACCAGTTTGACTGGGGTCATGCCGATGTTCCCTTAGCCCCCTCAGCTCAATGAATGAATCCTCAAACCACTCCTCAAACAGTAGGTCATCACAGTGCAGACCACGACTGGTGCTGCCGAGGCAAACAGCAGGACACAACATGCTTATTACAGGTTTATTACAAAGGCTGTTTCTGTTTCTAAGTCGAGTCCTATAACACATGTGATCTCCTTCAGTGACTATCTAGAAAGTGGACATAAATGTATGTTGAGGAGACATAGGGCTGAGGGAACATAAGACCTAAATGTATGTTGAGGGGACATAGGGCTGAGGGAACATAGGGTTATAAAAAGCCTTTACATTCTGAAAAAGCTAAATCTATGGTACCTTAGTGTGTCCAAACTTGTACTGAGTGTGGTCAACATCGATAGAGCCCAAGAGTTTCTCTGAGGCTTTCTTGTTGTCAATGAATTGTCCCTCAGGGATGACACTGGCATTCAACACTTTGTATCTGAAATGATGGAACAGGAGATTGTACTTGTATTAAATGATTGAATATTGCTGATGTTGAATCGCAGGCTAATACCATAGCTAAAGAGCTACCTCTGCTTGAAGTCACCATAGATGACTCTGCTGGGGAAGCCCTTTCTGCAGATTCTGATGCCTTCCAGTACACCGTTACACCTCAGCTGGTGGATGACCAGGAAGTTCTCCATCAGACCTGTAAGACAAGTGTGTTTTCTTTGAAAGCATTCAAACGTTTATTTTGAAAGCATTATTTATATCACCTCACATTTATATTATATCAGGAATTTTGAAGTTAGACATACCTGGAGTTTTTGATTCGTTTGGAATCAAACAACGCACAAAGTGTGGATGAGTGCTTCTTAAGTTGGTCATCAATTTGCCCAAATTTTCCTATAAGTATAAAATAACCCAATGTTACACATACAAAAATATATTTTCTTGTCATAGGATATAGGATTAGGATAGGATAGGATTTTCTAAACCTAATCGTCCATACATTTTAAGAGAAACCGAAAAAGGTAGTATTCTATTCAATGTTTGAATACATCCACTTTGGCCTACAGGATTATTAAGAGACCTGTGTATACGGCTATACATTATGTTTTTATAAAATCCCCTTTTGCTGGATAAATGTATTAGACAATTGAAGGATAGTGTTGATGAATAAAGGAGTTGTTACCCTGAACAGGGCTGACACCGTCTGGAAAGAACCACCCTTCTTCTTGCCGGCCTTTTTTCCACTTCCCTCAGCTATGACATTTAAAGCAGATTTAGCAAATCACACATAATAAGAAATCACCACTATTAGTTTTCATTTAGTTAAATTGTATATGTGAAATATAAAATGATATATGATGTGATATGATATGATGTACCGTCTGCTGCGGCATGGGTTAAATAGAGAAGAACCAGTAGTTTAACTGAGGACTTCTGGTAGAGCTGAATAACTGAGTCATTCAGGGGGTCCTTGTTCTTGTCCAGCCAGCCGGTGATGTTGTAGTCCACAGTGCCGGCATAGTGCACCAGGGCAAAGTGGGCCTCGGCTTTGCCTTTGGCTGGTTTTGGCTTTTCAAATGCCTTGGTTTTGCCAAGGTGCTGGTCATGCAGTTTGTTCTTGAAGGTTGTGTCTGAGGCCTTGGGGAACATGCACTCCTCTTCAAGGATGGAGAAGATGCCCATTGGCTGTCATTTGGGAAGAAGGGAAGTGTTGATCAGTGAATACATAGTATACGGTGATCCACACATCATTTTCTATAAGAGAACGTACCTTCTCAATAAGCTCAATGCAGGCGGCCAGGTCCATACCAAAGTCAATGAACTCCCATTCAATTCCTTCCTTCTTGTACTCTTCTTGCTCCAGTACAAACATGTGGTGGTTGAAAAACTGTTGCAGTTTCTCATTGGTGAAGTTGATGCACAGCTGCTCCAAGCTGTTGTACTAAAAGTTGGGGTCAGAAAGTTACAGTCAGGACATAGTGTCTGCCTGTTTGCGCTTTTTTGGAACACAAAACATCAAAATCATTGCTTTGTGTGGCTCACTTACATCAAAGATTTCAAACCCAGCGATGTCCAACACACCAATGAAGAATTGTCTGGGCTGCTTGGTGTCCAGCATCTCATTGATTCTGACGACCATCCACAAGAACATTTTCTCATAGACAGACTTGCAGAGAGCCATCACTGAGTTATGAACCTAGCAATTTAAGAGCAAAGGTGAAGGGATGGGTATACATGATGTGAACAAAACATATCCAATAGAAATTCCTTTCTTTCCATTGAAACATAATTTACCTGGTTCACAGTTTGACCTTTGGTGACATACTCATTCCCGACCTTAACTCTGGGGTAGCACAGACCCTTGAGGAGATCCGCCGAGTTCAGACCCATGAGATAGGCGATTTTGTCTGCCTCTAAAGCCACCAACACAATGTGCATTTAGTTAGCTTTTCCAAACAAAAACCCCAAAAAAACCCTCCCATATGATTCCAACATGTATGTCCATTGTTTTAAGCTGTACCCTCATTGCCATCAGGCTCAGCCTGCTCTTCACGCTGCTTCTGCTTGAACTTCATGTTTCCATGGTGCATCACAGCACCAGTCAGCTTGTAGATGCCAATCTTCTCATCAGCAGTGAAGCCCAGGATGTCGATGGCCGTCTGTAATTCAAATAAAAAGTTATCAAAATGAACCAACTTCATTGAGAATGACCGGTGAATGATTTAACATCTAAATGAAGCCTACATCGGTGGCGATGAATTCTTCAATATCATCGATACTCTTGACAGTGATTTCACCCATACTGATCATGTGGTAGTCGAACGGGTTGGTGGTGATGAGGAGAGCCTCTGGGAAACAAAGAATCAAATACACACAAATAAAAAATTATCATTTTCTCAACGTGGAAAGTAAGCATATGATCTACTTGATCTACCATACCAATTATCTCAGGCTTGTGGCCAGTCATGAGCTGATAGAAGATGTGGTAGCTTCTCTCAGCACTCAGCTGGAACGTCACTCGGGACTTCTCCAGAAGATCTGTATGACAAGGTACAGTCAATGTCCAGTGATAAGCAGGATCACACAATAAGTGTGTTAATATAATAAGCAAAAAATACATACATGTTTCAATATCAGCTGATGCCAACTTTCCAGAAGTTGCAAAGTGAATTCTGATGAACTTTCCCTGTTTAGAGAAGGATTGAGATGCACAAAATATAAGCAATGCTGTGATTAATAGATGTGTTCACCAGTGCTTTAACATTTTTTTTTTTACTTCACAATAAAAACAAACTTACAAAGCGGGAGGAGTTGTCATTTCTCACAGTCTTGGCGTTACCATAGGCCTCAAGCAAGGGGTTAGCAGCAATGATTTGATCTTCCAGTGACCCCTGGAAATGACACACCATTGGTATAAGTACTTCTTAGCTGATCCACTGATTTCATACATTGATTGTTCTCAGCCCAGCCTTGGAAGTCAATTTGAAGTGATCTCCAACCGAGGATGTAAAATAATATGGTTGTTCTGACCTGCATCTTTCCAGCAACGTGCAGGTCTGTTTTCTTGGGTCCAGCTACAGCGATTGTCGCAAAGTACTGGATGACACGCTTGGTGTTCACTGTCTTCCCTGCACCAGATTCTCCACTTGGGGGACATCAAACAAAGATTAGCTTGAATAATGCCATGCCATATTATTGTCACAAATGTACCTTTGTTACGTATGATACTTACGTGATCAGGATTGACTGATTCTCTCTATCTGTATTAAATGTACATAAAAAATGGTAAGAATGTGCATTGCCATTTGGTACGAGTATATGCAATGCTAATATATATATATGCCAATATCTTGCAAATTGTTGGATACCTGTCAGCATGAACTGATAGGCATTGTCAGAGATGGAGAAGATGTGGGGTGGAGCCTCAATCCTCTTCTTGCCTCTGTAGCCATTCACCACCTTAGTATCGTACACTGGCAGCCACTTGTAGGGGTTCACAGTGACGCAGAAGAGCCCAGAGTAGGTCTGTCTCAAGAACCAGGACACATGTCAGTATGACCCTGTTACATTATGGTCTAAAGGGTTCACTGTGCATGGAGGGTTGAGACTCACGTAGATCATCCATGCTGCATAGCGCTCTTTGAGGTTATACAGCACAGTGGGCTCGTTGAGGTGGGTCATCATGGCCATGTCCTCAATCTTGTCGTACTTTGGAGGATTCATGAGGAAGATGGAATCCTCTTTCACTGTGATGGTCTAGGGGTAATACATGACAGCCATTATAACATGCTGCCATATCCATTTGGTACTCTGTTAAAGTTGAGTGTACGGGGTTGCATTGACTTACCTGCCCACAGAGCGTCTTGACAACGCATTTGCCAGCATCTCTAGACTGGAGCACTCCCTTGAGGTACATCTCCTTGGGCTCAGAAACAAAGTATGCGGTCTTGGCATCGAAGGGGGTGGTCTGGGCCTCGATCCGCTCCCTCTCTGGCTTCCGGAGGTACATGGCCGCCGGGCCAAAACACTCCATTTCAGCGTCCCCCATGATGGCACCTTACACTGACTGAACAGAAGAACAATGGAAAAACGTTTTACTGAACACTTGAGGGCCCCATGAGGGCTCTTTAGCGGAGGTGATGCCACAGGGTTTCATGTGACCTAACCCTACATGTCTATAAGTGACTATTTGCATACATGCACCTGTGCTTATAAATTCTCAGGATACATACGTTGTGTACTTAAGATATTGAGATATTACATTTAGATCAAGATTTCATGACATTATGTCACACTTTTCACACCGTTTGATATTTACCTTGGTGGCTAGCAGAGATTGTATTCCTGTAAGGCTCGTATGAGAATTCTGAGGAGAGAAGAGTTTTTTTTTTGAGAGAAGAGATTTTTTTAAGTTTCTGTGCAATCTCTTTACACGATTGGAACAAAGTAAAACCCAACCATTATAACGACATTTTAGTTAAAATCCAATCAAAAACTGTTTTGCCTTTAGTGTTTAATATAATGTCATCTTCATGACATATAATTTCTCACAAACAAAGACCATCATTCAGCCATACATCTCACCCGTGGATCAAAGTGTGACCTGATGAGCAGCTTACCTTCCCTGGGGTCTGCCTGGGGAGGAGAGGCACTCTCTCGCTTTTATAAGGAAGTTATCGGAGGCCACGCCACACGCCTGGCTCTACTTGGTCATGCTGGCACCGTGGTTGTAGTTCTTACATCCAGTTGTCTTCTTATTCTGTTCTTCGCGTGTCTTCCATACTACAGCGGTGACCATCTTAGAAACATGATTGGATTCTTGATCTGATGCCAGAACTAACTGTAGCTTTGTTATTTGTTCACTGACTGAATAATTGACAATATAGAGAATACTGAGAATGGTGCTCTCAGTATACATATTAAGATTTAGTGATTTAGACAGATTAGTCATGATTGATCTATTCTCAATTATGTACTTTCTGTGATACCTTTTAACATGGCCTGTATATGTTATGTTGATCATTTGTATGTTTTACTTTTATTATTATTTTACTCTTTTACTTTTTTATATCTAGCAATGTTTGCTAGATATTGTGTAAATTGGTTCATATTTAGACGTTACTCAATGGGAGATGAATGGTCACAAGCCCACCTTCTAAATATGTGACCAATGTATCCTTGTAATGTTCTCTGGCACTGCAGCAGGCCATCGCCTGGCTGTGGGGGAGCCTTGAAATGTCATTGATATACGATTGCAGAGGCCTTGAAAAAAAGAAGAAGGCCAGTAAACTTTATGGAAAAATTAAGATTGCCATGAGACTTTTTACGATTGGACAGCAGCTGTACCAGGGTCTGGCTCCACAAGAATCACCCAGACAATCTCTGAATGCCCATTGAGCGATTGCTTCCAGTATGTTATTTTCCTATTTATTTTCCTTTTACATGACAATCAAGTATTTTTATATGCATCTAAAGATAGAATGTAATTATATTGGTGTACACGTGAAAAGGTTGCTGGAATGATTGCAGAAGAGTGTTGATAAAGTAAGTATGATCTCATGATTTGATTGGTTGAATGCCAGTATGCACAGTATCCATGGAGAAGATGATCACTGACCTTTGATTGAGGACAAGATGAAGCAGAGGAGATTCTGAAGTGCTTATGCCGTAAAATCCCCCCCCCTCTGTTTTATCAAAATGTGACACTTGATCCCTGCTCCGAGACACTTCTTTTGTATTAGGGCAAAATTCAAATATAGCTGTGGCCATATTGATGTTCAGCCAAATACCAGGCTTCCCAGAGGCTTATTGTGTTTTGAGGCCCTTTGATCTCCCTGTGTCAGCTTCTTCGTTTGTCAAGCAGCAACAACTGTTCCCTGGATCACAAACCAAGGTGAGTTACAACAAACATTCCAGATTGTGGCTATTGCCAAAGCACAAAGAAGCCCACGTGTTGCCTTTGAAATAGCACAGTATGTATGGCGCTTGTTGTGTTATTGTTTTTAAAGAATACATGTAAGCACACCCTTTGAGAACTTAATGTGATGTACAATGTAATGTAAAGCAACACATTGCAAGTACACACACAGTACATACGCCTTCAGTAAGCACTTGTACGGGTAGTAGAAGTACTCGTCTTGTGTAGCCTGGTTGAGTTGTTGAGATGGAATGCTTAAATTAAATGTGCTTATAATATGTATAAAATGATGGGTTACTTTCTGAATCCAATATTGAACTGAATATAATATACCATCTTTGTTTAAGATAGAATCTCAATAATATCGCTAATATATATCAATGATATAAATACAACCTAACATTGTATAACCCTAACTGGAATGTTACACCCTGCAGATTTGTACCTTGTTTGAGTAAATATATTTCTTTGTGTTATTCTTATTTTAATATATTTTTCAATGTGACGACCCTCTTCATGTTATTAAATAATATGAGCTTGTTATGCATATGAGTGGTAGCGATGATGCCAGTTGGGTGGTGGGTGATCACGGTAGTGACAGCTGTTGTCTCCTTGGAAGCTTTCGAAAGTAAAGTGTTGAAGGATACGTTTGGCCCTGTGGTGAGCCGACCCCGATGGTTCTCAAACTGAAACACCTTGTTACTGAAACACCTTGTTACTGAAACACCTTGTTACTGAAACACCTGATCAGGATCCGGTCATGTTGAGCACCAACTCTGGTTTTTACCTTGCTTGCTTCTTTTTGTTGACATTCTGATAAACAGCCATTGAGATTTGTTGGTCTTTGCTGGTCAAACACAGACACAGACACACACACACACACGCACACGCACACGCACGCACACACACACACACACACACACACACACACACCCACACACAAGCACACACACACACATAAACTCACACACACACACACACATACACACATAAACTCACACGCACATGCACATGCACACGCACACACAGACACACGCACGCACGCATGCACACACACACATACACACACACACACACACGCACACAAACACACACACACACATACACACACACACACACATACACACACACACACACATACACACATAAACTCACACACACACGCACACGCACACACAGACACACACACACGTTGGTTTGGTGTCTGCTTGGTTATCCATTTAGTTGAATAACACATGTTCACTAGACTTCTGGATACAGATGATGAAATTAGTCGCACATGTGTCCAATATGTATAAAGTTCTTGACATCCTTGATGCCCTTGGAAAATTAATTATAATAATAATAATAATAATAATCATAATAAATCGTTTTCAATTTTTACAAAGAAGGTATGAGGAAGGGGTTTTCAAACATCAAAACAATCTTTAGATTAGATAGAACAACTCGTCACCAGAAGTTAAAAAAAGTGCATTTCATTGTTAAGTATCTACTTCATGTGGTCCTGCGGTAGTCCAGGGAAGGTTTATATTTGAAGAAGAAGTTTCCTCGTCTCTATATTTAGCCTGTTATCGTTTCCTCATCTCTGGCCTCTGGTCCTCCGTGTGGTCATGATGTATGTTGGGACCCCATGGTTAGGCCAGGAGGAGCCGGCTGGAGTCGCATGTTCAAATATGGAAACGGTTCTTAGGCAGCTCCACGACACAAATAGAAAGATTTAACTCCTGAAAATGAAAGACATGATAGACAGTTACGATAGCACAGCCATTCTGGAAATGTTCCGACATTAACATGGCTCAAATGTTATGTCTAGTGGAACTATTTTCATAACCTTGGGTGTAAAAGATGTTCATACTCAAGAAGTGTTTTTAAGTTGATTGTGTAGATATAGTAGCTATTAATTATGAAGGGTTGGTTTGAGTTTGAAAAAATATATAAAATCTTGAAATGTAACATTCCCTATCATTTGGAAGGTCCAAACGCAGCTTCGCAGGTTCGCAACGATTTGAATGTGTTTTATTTAAACCTGCACTATACTTTTTTCTCTGCATCCTCACTGTTGTTCAAAAAGTGATGTTCTCCTCATGAGCCATGGGCCTGCAGGATTTGTTTGGTTCATGTGATGGCTGCACACAAAAAGTGACGTTCGAACATCATTTGTGGCAAAAGGTACATAGTGCAGGTGTTGACCACTAGATGTCACCAAATGGAACTTCTAGATTCTAAGCATTAATTGTTTTGTTTTTTGTTTGACCATTAAGGAAGATACCTAGCTAGAACACTAGCAGGTATACTAGAACACATGTAGCTGGGGAAAATAATGTACTAATCCATAAAGTAAACAAGTATTTTACATATGTCAAATATGACCAACCCTATAAATTCACATACACATATATATATATATACATAAATAAAATAATATATAAATAAAATAGTATACATATATATTTGTAGATGTATACATATATTGTATATATATATATATATATATATATATTTGTAGATGTATACATATATTGTATATATATAACTTTATAAATAAATTAATATATATCTTGATTGAGGAGCGTGGATGAGCTGCAGCAATTTTTCAAGTTTTTGAATTTTTGTTCCGGATACAAGGGCTAGTAATGTCATTGCTTGATCACAATCAGCCAAAATCAACATATCTTTTGGATCGATAAAACGGTGGGTGGTTCAAATGGAAAGCCGCCAGAGAAATATAGATGTTATTTTCATTAAAAGATAATGTCAATGACATTGAAACTGAAAAAACTAAAACAGAATGGGTTCTTCAGCCATCTATGCAAAGCAGCCAGCACCGAGGCGGCAATATAGCTCAGGAGGTAGAGCGGTCGCCTCACAACTGGAAGGTTGCTGGTTCAAACCCCGGCTCCTCCTAGCAAAAACTGTAGAGGTGTCCTTGAGCAAGACACCCTAACGCTGACTTTGGAGGTTGAACGGGTGAATGTGAGGCATGACTTGTAAAGCCCTTTGGATAAAAGCCCTTTGGATAAGACGCTTCCCCAACATTTATGCTATTATTGAATAGGTTTGCGTTTGGCGTGTGCTACCAAACGTTGTTTTTAATATTCAAATTGGAAAAAAAAAAAATATATATATATATATATATAAATCATGCTCGAAAAAGTTAACATCGGCCAAATGCTGGTAGTCCTTCACAGTGGCTTGTCACTCCGTCACTCTTACCAGCCACTTTGGTAGCATCCATTCATCCATTCATCCATCCAACCATCGTCTACCACTTATCCAGGTCGGGTCGCAGAGGTAGCAGCTTCAGCAGGGGACTCCACACTTCCCTCTCCCTGGCAACATCGACCAGCTCTGACTGGGGGATCCCGAGGCGTTCCCAGGCCAGTGTGGAGATGTAATCACCCCACCTGGTCTTGGTCTGCCCTGTGGTCTCTTCCCAGCTGGATGTGCCTAAAAACCTCCATCAGGAGGTGACCAGGGGCCGGTTGTTCAAAACCAGTCGTTAAATCAGCTAATCAGCGGTTAACTTTTAACGCGTGGTTAAATCGGGTTGTTCAAAGGGTGTTTAGTGGTCAACCTGTGATTAACCAGTGGTTAACTTTAATCACCAGCTGAAGGTGTATTAAACTATGATTAAGACAATACAAGTGATTCTTGTTTAGCCTTTTCCCAACTTTTTGCTAACATGAATCAACATCGCTAGAGAAGATACCATCAAGAAAGACAACAATTAACATATATACAACATATAAATCGAAATAATTAATATATAATAAATATATTAAAACGTTGTTGTGTTTCCCTGCTCTCCTCTACCAACTCTGTCAACAGATTAACTTCGTCTAAGGAAAAATATCGTTTTTCTTTTTCTGCTAACTAGCATTAGCATCCATCTTTACAGTTGTTGAGAGGAGATACAGGAAGTTGTTTCAAGAATTCTGGGTAAAAATACTTAATCATGGTTTAACGACTGCTTAACTAGTGATTAGTTAAACACTTGCCTAATCACCCTTTGAACAACCCACATTTAACAACTGGTTAACTAACGACTGATTAAGAAATTTAACGACTGATTAAGACTTAACAACTGATTAAGTAAATCTTTTTGAACAACCGGCCCCGGAGAACCAGACCCCGATATACCTGAACTCCTTCACTTGGGGTAAGGACTTACTCTCTACTTAGAGTAGACAATCCACCGGTTTCCTGCTGAGAACCATGGCCTCATATTTAGAGGTGCTGATCCTCATCCAAGCCGCTTCACACTCCGCTGCAAACCGATCCAGTGAGTGCTGAAGGTCACATACTGATGACGCAAACAGGACCACATCATCTGCAAACAGCAGCGATGTAATCCTCAGCCCACTGAAACCCCTTCCCTCCATGACTACGCCTTGAAATCCTGACCATATCACAAACAGGATGGGTGACAGCCCTGGCGGAAAATAAGATCAAATAGAATAAAAACTGAATAGAATAAAAGAAGAATAAAAGAAAAATTTAAAGTACAAAACTGTATAAAGTTAAATATATAAAATATATCAAATGAAAATGCAATTTATAAAATGCAATATATCGGCACAGAAATAGAGCAATATGTATATATAGATCAATGTAATAAAATAGACATTGTTATATGCTATACGCCCTTGTTCAGCAGCCTGATGGCCTGACTGTGGAAGCTATCTCTGAGTCTATTTGTACGGCACTTGATACTGCGGTATCGCCTGCCTGACGGTAAAAGTGAATACAGTTCGTGGCTGGGGTGGGCATTGTCTTTTATGATGCGTTTGGCCTTGGCCACACACCGCTGGTTGTATATATCCAGGAGGGAGGGGAGCTCACCTCCAACGATATACTGGGCCGTCCGCACCACCCTTTGAAGCGCTCTGCGCTCGAGTGCTGTGCAGTTCCCGTACCAGGCGGTGATACACTCTGTAAGAACACTCTCGATGGTGCCGGTATGTTCTCAGGATGCGGGGGCCCATCCTGAATTTCGAGGTCCTCGGAGATGTGCACGCCGAGGAACTTGAAGCTGCTGACCCTCTCTACTGCAACACCGTCAATGGACGTGCTCTCCTCTCTGCTTTCTGTAGTCCACGATCAGCTCCTTGGTCTTCTTGACGTTGAGGGCAAGGCTGTTCTCCTGGCACCACTGCTCCAGCGATCCGACCTCCTCCCTGTAGGCTGTCTCGTCATCGCCGGTGATCAGGCCCATCACTGTCGTGTCGTCAGCAAACTTGATGATGACGTTGGAGCTGTGCATAGCCATGCAGTCTTGGGTGTAGAGGGAGTAGAGGAGAGGGCTCAGCACGCATCCCTGGGGGGCTCCCGTGTTGAGGGTCAGTGGCTCTGAGGTGGTGCTGCCCATCCTCACCACCTGGCGGCGGTCCGACAGGAGGTCCAGTATCCAGCTGCACGTGGATGGGGGCACGCCTAGACCTCTAAGCTTGGTGTTGTGCTTGGTAGGAACTATCGTGTTGAACGCTGAGTTGTAGTCCACAAACAGTATTCACACATAACAGTTCTTTCCCTCCAGGTGGGAAAGGGCAGTGTGGCAATTGCGTCGTCTGTGGATCTGTTTTGACGATATGCAAACAGCATGGGTCCAGCGTGGCAGGTAACACAGAGCAAATAAAGTCCTTGACCAACCTCTCGAAGCATTTGCTGACAATCGAGGTGAGGGCTACAGGTCTATAGTCATTCAGGCATGTTACCTTGGGTTGTTTAGGGACAGGCACGATGGTGGACATCTTGAAGACCACAGGAACAACAGCCTGGGACAGGGAGAGGTTGAAGATGTCTGCAAAGACTCCTGCCAACTGGTCTGCGCATGCTCTGAGGACGCGGCCCGGGATGTCGTCGGGGCCTGCCGCCTTACGGATGTTCAACCACTTGAAGATGCGGCGCACATCCGCCTCCGAGATGTTCAGCAGGCTGGTCTCCTCAGGCGGCATTGGCATTGGCATATTGATAGATGAATTGCAGAATTTACAGTATTATTACAGTAATACGTAGGTATATACAATACACAACAATACGTATAGTTCAAATTGGCAGTAATCAAATACTAATAAATAATAATAATAATAATAATAATAATAAATCAATTGAATTTACAGTGCAAAATGACAGTGAAAGGATTTACAGAATCATACTACAACTCCCATGAGCACTGGGAGCGTGAGTACTGTGTGCTCATTCCATTGGCCCATCCACTTCGAGCCCATCCCTCTCATGAGGCATCAGTGTGTGAAAGTGTCACTTAACTTCTAAGAAATACAATGTGTCTGTCACAGCCCTGCCCAGTTCCTCTTCCTAGTTCTCTCTTGTTTGCTTGGCTGTCCATGCATGAGTGGGTGTGCCTGCACCATGTGCTTCTGTTTACAGACAATGCCCCCATCTTGAGCCATTGTAATCTTATAGTTTAGTAATCATATATTTTGAGATACTGGCTTTTTGATTTGCATGATCTGTAAGCCTAATAAAAGCTGTTATCGTCAAGAATGAAACTAAAAAATGTTAAATATTTCACTTGAATATGTCACCGGTAATGAATCTAGAATATTTGAAAGTTGCACTACTACACACTACTACTACACACAATTACATTTAAATGTTTTCACAATATTGTCGTGGTCCAACCCAGCTCTTCCCGCTCCCAGTCCTGGATTTCCGCTAGCTTCCTGGATCCGCGATGTCACTGGACTCCGTTCCGAATGCCACTCTGTGTTTTCCCTATCGACTGTGTCATACTGGACTCACCTGTTGTCAATCACACCTCATTTACAAGCTGTATTTAAACCATGTCTTGTCTGTCATTCACCGCTGGATTATCGCACTGATTCTCGGCAAGCCTCACGTCTGTTTCTAGTCAAAGTATTACGTATTGTATTCTGTTTTTTGATTCACTGTGTTTGACCATTGCTTGGATAACAACTTTGTTTTTGCCTCAGCGTTTTTGTACCTTTGCCTCAACCTGTTATCGACCTCTGCTTGCCTTGATGACGTTTTTGGACCCTGTTTTGTACCTTTTGGGGTTTGTTTCTCGTGGACTGCCATCTGCTCTCCCTAATCAGCGTGTCCGCTGATCGATTAAACATCTATTATTTACCTTGCTTCTGTGGCTCTACTTTTGGGTCCCACCTACACCAAGCCGTGACAGATATTCAAATGTTTTGAGAACCACCTGTATATAATTGAGAAGAAGCAACATCAGGTACCAGCTCCATTCCCCTAACCTGAAATCAAGACGATGGTTTCAGAAAAGCATAACGAACACAATCACAATGCCAAAGGAATATTAAGGTTCACTCAGTAATGTACTTAATATCTTAGTATCACAAACCATATGTGTACACCCCAAACCATTATGCTGAGTTTTTAGACAAACTTTTGAGACAAAAATAATGCCACTGACACAATTGGTTTTCTATGGAGCCCGGGAAACATCTTAAATTAAAAATTTAAGATGTACTTTTGCAAGATCTCGCAATACTTTTTGTGAAATCTTGCAATACTTTTTGCGAGATTTCGCAAAAGTACATCTTAACATTTTCCCATTCTATGTCCCTTCCCGGGCTCCGTATTAAATAAAGGTTAAATAATTTTATCGTATCGTTTTATAAAATGTATCGTAATAACGGTGTCACGGTTACGGTGGGTGACAGGGGCCGTGGCCAAGGCACAGGCTTTAGTGGCGCACCCACGCACCTGTCGGCAATTGCCGATTGTGATAATCACCGCACCTGGGTGTTTATATACCCTGGCGTCCCTTTACCCCTTTGCTAGATCGTACGTTGTACTCCCTCGATGACACCGTACCAGCCCTCCGGTCATTATACTTCCCTGTCTACTACCTGTCGCTACTTCGCCCTCCCGGTATCCAGACTCCTCGCCCGTCCCGGACCACTCGCCTGTCTACTACCTGTCGGTACTCCGCTGAACGACCTCCCGGTATCCAGACCCCTGGCCTGTCCCCGACTGTTCTCTGATGCTTAAGCAATCTATTAGCACCTCACGTTACTGTTTCCCTGTGTCTTTGGTCTGCGTTCTGGGTCCTACCAACACTGTCATAAGGGGGTAGTTTGGTTGGACCCAGAACGCAGACCAACGACACAGTGAAGCTATAACGTGAAGCTTTATTTACACAAAGACAACCGAGAGTGATCGGGGACAGGCCAGGGGTCTGGATACCGGGAAGTCGATCAGCATAGCACCGGCAGGTAGGAGACAGACGAGTAGTCCGGGACGGGAGAGGAGTCTGGGTACCGGGAGGTCGATCTGCGGAGTACCGGCAGGTAGTAGACCGGAGAGTGACGCGGGACAGGCGATGAATCTGGGTACCGGGACATCGGCATAACGATTCCGTCCAGAATGTACAAAGTACAAAGTAGTAAGTACGACCTAGCCCTGAAGTAACGGGACGGCAGGGTATATATACCCCCAGGTGAGGTGATTACCATAATCAGCCTCGGCAATTGCCGACAGGTGTGTGTGTGTGCGCCGCCAAAGCCTGCGGCTTGGCCACGCCCCCTGTCAACCACTGTAACCGTGACAAACACTACACCTTGACAAACAGAGTATAGCTAGTACGAGTACAGAATCAGATCAGAACAGAATGCCCTCATTGTTATCGTACAAGTACAACACAATTGTGTAGCAATCCTCAAGACACTTACAACAAATACAAAATATAAATGATGTAAAATAAATAAATAAACTAAATAAACCGGTTAGATAATTGCCATGAACAAGATTGTATGTATAATTGTATGTATACATATTTAGCTGGCCCTATAAACAGTAGAGCAAATTACAAATGCATATTTATACAAAAGGGTACAGTGGGATGTAACATGTAACTCGGTTATGTTAGTACATAACAGTCCAATAATAGTCCCGGGTGGGAAGAGTCTTTCTGTGTGTATCTACTTCAAATATCCATCTTGCATTCCAACTCACCGCAGCATGCTTCCTCAGTGCTTGAAGCAGGAGGGGGAGATCACCGTGGTGACATGGGAAGTTATCCTCTTCAGTTTCACTCATCACCGTAGTGCTCAAATCCTTCTCTTTTTGTCTCTCCCTGTCGCTGTTTGACTCTTATCCTCTTGTCCAGGCTGTATAAAAAGTAAACATACTGAAGCATGCAGGTACACACACGCACGCACACACACACGCGCGCGCGCACACACACACACACACGCACGCACGCACGCACGCACGCACGCACGCACGCACGCACACACACACACACACACACACACACACACACACACCAGCACACAATGATTCCACTCTCCATATAAATCTATCTTCGCTAATACACACAAAGTAGCAAATGACAATGTGTGTATTGCTGAATATTCATTTTTAAAGTGAATTTTAAACAACATTTAATTAATTCCCAGCACCTGTAACACCATCAGGTGAATGGAGGAAAGTAAATAGTTTCCATGATTTTTGGCTCCCAGGAGGATTAACTTTGGTTTTCAATTTATATTTACACTGTTCAACCATTAAAATCATGTCGATACCTACGACTTAACGACACAGACTCTTGATAGGAGTTCTACTGGAACCATGAGGGACCAGTACCATGGGATTGTAAGGGACACCTTCAGACATCTCCCCATTCCCTGTTGACCCGAGACCTTTCAAGAGGTTTTTTATCCTGGGCTTCATTCTGTGTGGCTGCCCTTTCCTCCCTCTCATTAGCCAGCTGAGATTAGCATGCTAAATGACTTTACACACATCCGATGACTCAGAGACCGAGTGTATCTGTTCTGCGCCAGAGGCAATACATCAATATTGGCTTACAATGTGGATTCATTATTTAATCTGTGCAGTATCAGCCACCAAATACTTATGTCTGGGTTTAATCTGTTCATGCCACATGATATGTGTCAGATTTTGAACGTCGATAAAAGAAAGCTGTATTCTTTTGTCTGTAGGCCTTCACACATTCACTGAATCCGTCCACACACAACACACAGCTGGACCGCTGCTCACTCCTCATGGCCTTCCATAACACACACACACATGCACACACACACGCACACACACCCAAACACACACACCCGCACACACGCACACACACACACACACACACACACACACACACACACACACACACACACACACACACACACACACACACACACACACACACACACACACACACACACACACACACACATATACACACTCACTCACTCACTTATTCTATTAATAACAAAATAGACAAGGCCTAAACACACATTTGTGAATATAATCACAAATCAGGGCATTTTTTTTAAAAGCCATGCATTTGTAGCAGCATCAGCCCAAACACATTAAACAGTACAACAGTACTTGTAAATCAATTTTATATGTATATTAATAAAATATATATACAATTCAGAATTAATTGAGCCACAACATAAAAACCAAAAAAAACATACCATTCTACCAATCTCTACGTGTCGTTAAACAAAACAGAACCAAGGTATAAGTCAACTGAATGAGCTTTCTAATGCTCTTGCTGTGACAATACTGGTAGTTTGAACTAGAAATGAGAGGTCCTACATTTTCTTGTGAAGCTAAAGTAACTAGACGCTAAAAACCATCTGACACTCAATTAACAGAAGGGCTCAATGCGTTTGTCAACAAATGCGATGGTGAGAGTCGAATGAGGCGGAGGCTAAATTTGTTTTAGGTCCTAATAAGACCATAAAGAGAAGCTCCCCCATATTGGATATCACTCTTTTATTTTAACCCAACCGTACCACAAGAGAATACTTCTAACACACTTAAGTCTGAAGAATGGTCTTTCGTTTGAAAGCAGAGAAAGCACAGGAGCATCATGGCTCATAATGCAGTCTTAAATTAGCCCAGCACATGCTCTCTAGGCTCTAGAGATGCTTCCACCCAGCGGAGGGTCATGCTCTCCTCCGCTTCAAGTGTATTAATACATCAATGTGTACATTCACATCTAAAGTCTGCTGGTAATCCTATTTTCATTAAAAAAACAAAAAAAAACAATCAAACTAATCTTTAAATATCTTTAGATATTTATTCACAAGAGTCTATTAGCACTTACTGTTTGATTATGTTATCACACCATGTAGAAGGCCCTACATGGTGTGTTATAATGATCTGTTTTGAATAACTCATAATGGTCCGCCAATGCTAACTGTTCTTGGCAAGAAAGCTTTTTATTTATTTAGAGTTTCACTTAATGGTTGTTTTGGTTAGGCATTATAGGGTGACACCCGGACCTATGATGTGATGGAGCAGACATCTGGGACTAAAGGCTCATCCAACATAAGCTCAATGGCCAAAACAGGAGGGATACATCTGCTGCCTGCTTAAAGGTTTCTCTATATAAGACACCCTTCCAGTCCCCATAGAAGTTCTGGACTGAGGGGCTGTTGATCAGGGTAAGCTTTCATTGTATTGCAGTGATTTCTACTTGTGAGGATGCTGTAGACAGTGATTTGTAATGTACTAGTGAGGATACTGTTGACAGTGATTTGTGTTGTACTAGTAAGGATAATGTTGACACAGTGATTTGAATTGTACTAGTAAGGATACTGTTGACACAGTGATTTGTATTGTACTAGTAAGGATACTGTAGACAGTGATTTGTATTGTACTAGTAAGGATACTGTTGACACAGTGATTTGTATTGTACTAGTAAGGATACTGTAGACAGTGATTTGTATTGTACTAGTAAGGATACTGTTGATACAGTGATTTGTATTGTACTTGTAAGGATACTGTAGACAGTGATTTGTGTTGTACTAGTAAGGATACTGTTGACACAGTGATTTGTGTTGTACTAGTAAGGATAATGTTGACACTGATTCAGTCATATAGTCAAAACATAATTGGTTGGTTTGTTTTAGAATTTTGCTTAAATGTAATGCATTGTTTAACATAAATACAAATTCATTTATTTCAGTATCATCATAGCCACTGCTTCTCCTGGTGACAGAAAAGGTAAACATGTGTACAATCTATAAAAATGCTTGCAATGGCAATTTTTCATCTTAGGGCTTTTCCATTGAATCAATGGAAAAACATCATACAATAATATAATGTGTGTTGCCTTGCTGTTGCTCATTTATTTGACATGTGTTTCTCAGGAACAAAGCCAACATGGGTGAGCAGGAAATGGAGTGCTTCGGCCCGGCGGCCATCTACCTCCGGAAGCCAGTGGCGGAGCGTATCCAGGCGCAGAACACCCCCTTCGATGCCAAGACCGCCTACTATGTCAATGACCCCAAGGAGATATACCTCAAGGGAGTGCTGCAGAGTAAGGATGCTGGCAAAGCCACCATCAAGACACTCTGTGGAAAGGTATGTTCCCATGGCCAGGTGAAGCCCTTTACCCAACCATGCTGTTCAGTTGCAGTGTTGTGTGATAGGCCAACATTAGTGAGACAATGGGAACGTGGGCCCATGCAGCCATGAAGACTTGTGACTTTACTACTTAGGTTGGGTTCTTTTAGTCAATATTACACGTCTCGTATAGCAATCATTTTTATTAACAATAATAATGTTCCTGTGATTGCAGGTCCTCAATGTAAAAGATGACGAAATCTACCCCATGAATCCTCCAAAGTACGACAAGATTGAGGACATGGCCATGATGACCCACCTCAACGAGCCCACTGTGCTGTATAACCTCAAAGAGCGCTATGCAGCATGGATGATCTACGTGAGTCTCAACCCTCCATGCACAGTGAACCCTTTAGACCATAATGTAACAGGGTCATACTGACATGTGTCCTGGTTCTTGAGACAGACCTACTCTGGGCTCTTCTGCGTCACTGTAAACCCCTACAAGTGGCTGCCAGTGTACGACGCTGTGGTGGTGAATGGCTACAGAGGCAAGAAGAGGATTGAGGCTCCACCTCACATCTTCTCCATCTCTGACAACGCCTATCAGGCCATGCTCACAGGTGAACATATATTTAACAACAACAGCTACATCTTGTTGAACACGATGACAATGTTGAAAATATAATATTAAAACCATGTTTTGTGTTTTCCTTTCTATAGATAGAGAGAACCAGTCAATCCTGATCACGTGAGTATAGGGTAAAGGAGTGTTCTCAATGTATATTTTTACCCTTTATTATCCCTTTTATTAGTATTGAATCCCATCTGTTTCAGTGGAGAATCTGGTGCAGGAAAGACTGTGAACACCAAGCGTGTCATCCAGTACTTTGCGACAATCGCGGTTGCTGGTGGCAAGAAAGCAGAGCACAGCTCTGGCAAAATTCAGGTGTGGTTATGGACTAAATTAAATGTACAGATAACCACTCGGTCAACATAGAGTTGTGTGAACAGATGTTGATTATCCTTCATTATAAAGGGATCGCTGGAGGATCAGATCATTGCAGCAAACCCTCTGCTGGAGGCCTATGGTAACGCCAAGACTGTGAGAAATGACAACTCCTCTCGTTTTGTAAGTTGGCTGGCATCATTATCTGTTTACTATGTGTTCCTAATAATAATGCATTGCAGCCACGACTATACACTAAAACAAATCATTGTTACCCATAGGGTAAATTCATCAGAATCCATTTTGGCTCCACTGGAAAGTTGGCGTCCGCTGATATTGAAACATGTAAGTTTATAACATGAAGTCATTTTGAAAACAGGAACATGATTTAAACCATGCTCACCCATAAGCTTTGTGTCTCAGATCTTCTGGAGAAGTCCCGGGTGACGTTCCAGCTGTCTGCAGAGAGAAGCTACCATATCTTCTATCAGCTCATGACTGGCCACAAGCCTGAGATTCTAGGTCAGTGAAGCGGCATCCACTTTTTGCATTTGAAAGTCCTATAGTACACGTGGACTTATTATGTTGTATTATTTTTCCAGAGGCTCTACTCATCACCACCAACCCATATGACTATCACATGATCAGCCAGGGTGAAATTGTTGTCAAGAGTATCAATGACATTGAAGAATTCATCGCCACTGATGTGAGTAGAACATAAAAAGGACAGTATGATGAAATAATGTTCAGAAGCAGAGGAATTATCTGTCAAGGTCAGTTAAGTCAAGCCAGTTAAGCCTGCAGCCTGCTATGATCTATACATTTGGTCAAGGTAGAGCCTATACTTGCAGAAAATGCTAGTAGCAAAGTAGCAAATTATTCAAACTTGTTTTGGAGAACCAAATAAGACATTACTATTATAGTAATAGTCATACTATTGCGCAGATGGCCATCGACATCCTGGGCTTCACCGCTGATGAGAAGATTGGCATCTACAAGCTGACTGGTGCTGTGATGCACCATGGAAACATGAAGTTCAAGCAGAAGCAGCGTGAAGAGCAGGCTGAGCCTGATGGCAATGAGAGTAAATGAAAAATCAATACATTCTGTTATATGGCATCCAAAAATACGGTGCAGCTTCACTGATGATTTGAATACAAGTAATGACCTCTGTTGTCCACCTTAGTTGCTGATAAGATCGCATACCTCCTGGGCCTCAACTCTGCTGACATGCTCAAGGCTGTATGCTATCCAAGAGTTAAGGTGGGGAATGAGATGGTGACTAAAGGTCAAACTGTTCCTCAGGTAATTAAAAAATATATCTTTTTCCATTGAGTCAAAAAATAAAAAGACAAACATGAAACATGGCTTGTATAACAATGTATTAATTTACGTCTGGGAATCTAGGTTCATAACTCAGTGATGGCTCTCTGCAAGTCCATCTATGAGAAAATGTTCTTGTGGATGGTCATCAGAATCAATGAGATGCTGGACACCAGGCAGCCCAGACAATTCTTCATTGGTGTGTTGGACATCGCTGGGTTTGAAATCTTTGATGTAAGTGAGCCACACAAAGCAATGATTTCGATGTTTTGTGTTCCAAAAAAGCGCAAACAGGCAGACACTATGTCCTGACTTGTCCTAACTTTCTGACCCCAACTTTAGTACAACAGCTTGGAGCAGCTGTGCATCAACTTCACCAATGAGAAACTGCAACAGTTTTTCAACCACCACATGTTTGTACTGGAGCAAGAAGAGTACAAGAAGGAAGGAATTGAATGGGAGTTCATTGACTTTGGTATGGACCTGGCCGCCTGCATTGAGCTTATTGAGAAGGTACGTTCTCTTATAGAAAATGATTCATGTGTGTATCACCATGTATTTACATACATAGTGTATGTACACTATGTATTCACTGATCAACACTTCCCTTCTTCCCAAATGACAGCCAATGGGCATCTTCTCCATCCTTGAAGAGGAGTGCATGTTCCCCAAGGCCTCAGACACAACCTTCAAGAACAAGCTAAATGACCAGCACCTTGGCAAAACCAAGGCATTTGAAAAGCCAAAACCAGCCAAAGGCAAAGCCGAGGCCCACTTTGCCCTGGTGCACTATGCCGGCACTGTGGACTACAACATCACCGGCTGGCTGGACAAGAACAAGGACCCCCTGAATGACTCAGTTGTTCAGCTCTACCAGAAGTCCTCCATTAAGCTCCTGGCTATGCTGTACCTCTCACACGGTGGACCAGATGGTGAGGATGTACTCCCTCCCTACACTCAGAAGTGTTGATGAATTCACCATTGATGGAAATCACATGTATACCTTCCCAGATAAGATAAGATAATATATAATAACATATTCAATAACTTTCTGATTATTATTATGCAGATGCTGCAAAGGGAAAGAAAGCTGGAAAGAAGAAGGGCGGTTCCTTCCAGACAGTGTCTGCTTTGTTCAGGGTACATATTTGGAAATTCATGTTGTGTTTGTTATCTTATACAGCTGCATTTATTTAGAGCATACTGCATACTTCACATACATTCACTTATCCTATAGAGCCCATGGTATGGTGGTATGTCACACTATGGAAGAGACGTGACAATATGTGGTTTGAATGAGTATTCTGAAGAGAGAATTGTCTTGGACTTACTCAATGTGTGTGATACAGGATATGTATCACATTTTCTCAATCCCAAATCTCAGATGTAGTAGTGGATATAGATCCACTACTACATCCACATATCTTCCCTAAGTAAATGTCCATACAAGCAGAAGTACAAAGAAGCAATGTATTTATCTGAATATTGTCCACGCAACATTTCACATAATGTAATATAATATATAACATAATGTATTTATTTTCCAAACAGGAGAACCTTGGGAAGCTGATGACCAACTTGAAGAGCACCCACCCTCATTTTGTGCGCTGCTTGATTCCAAATGAATCCAAAACCCCAGGTGTGGATCAATATACCATAAAGAATAAAACAAACAATATGTATTGATTTATGTATAACATGAACCTTTATAGATAAGTCGGATTAAGTCAAGACTTATGTTAACCTCTGTTATGTTTAGGTCTGATGGAGAACTTCCTGGTCATCCACCAGCTGAGGTGTAACGGTGTACTGGAAGGCATCAGAATCTGCAGAAAGGGCTTCCCCAGCAGAATCCTCTATGCCGACTTCAAGCAGAGGTAGCTCTTTAGCTATGGTATTAGCCTGCGATTCCACATCAGCAATATTCAATCATTTAATACAAGTACAATCTCCTGTTCCATCATTTCAGATACAAAGTGTTGAATGCCAGTGTCATCCCTGAGGGACAATTCATTGACAACAAGAAAGCCTCAGAGAAGCTCTTGGGCTCTATCGATGTTGACCAATCACAATACAAATTTGGACACACTAAGGTGAGGCTACACTTGTTGGTTGTTAATGATTTTATTGTTTGTATTTTATTCATTATTCAATGTGTTGACAGGTATTCTTCAAAGCTGGGTTATTGGGTACTCTGGAGGAGATGAGAGATGATAAATTGGTTGAGTTGGTGACCATGACTCAAGCTATCTGCAGAGGTTCCCTCATGAGAAGAGAATTTATCAAAATGATGCAGAGAAGGTAGCTATTGTGTCAGTTCTGAATTATGAATGATGTAATTATGTAAATTATTCTAAATGTTTCCTCTGTGTTTGGTATCACCAGGGAAGCCATTTACACCGTTCAGTACAATATCCGCTCATTCATGAATGTCAAAACATGGCCATGGATGAAGCTCTACTTCAAGATCAAACCTCTTCTCAAGAGTGCTGAGGCCGAAAAGGAGATGGTACAGATGAAGGAGGACTTTGAAAAAATGAAGGAGGAGCTGGCAAAGGCTCTGGCCAAGAAGAAGGAACTGGAGGAGAAGATGGTGACCCTCCTGCAGGAGAAGAACGATCTACAGCTCCAAATCCAATCTGTGAGTAACCCAGAGGAGAGGCGTTTACTGTTTCCATAACTACAGGTTTAGACAGAATTCTAATTCTCCTTCATGGTCCTTGTATTCACTTCAGGAAGGTGAGACCCTGTGCGATTCAGAAGAAAGGTGTGAGGGACTCATTAAGAGTAAGATCCAGCTGGAGGCCAAAGTCAAAGAAACGTCTGAGAGACTGGAGGATGAGGAGGAGGTCAATGCTGAGCTGACGGCCAAGAAGAGGAAGCTGGAAGATGAGTGTTCTGAGCTCAAGAAGGACATTGATGACCTGGAGCTGACCTTGGCCAAAGTGGAGAAGGAGAAACATGCCACAGAGAACAAGGTTCCGGTCTTAAGCAAATGTGCCCTGCTCCACTCAAGTCATTCATGTTTCACTCATACACTTGTTATACCAATGATATACAATTTGTTTTAGGTGAAGAACTTGATTGAAGAAATGACATCTCAAGATGAGACCATCGCCAAATTGAGCAAGGAGCGGAAAGCCCTCCAAGAGTCCCACCAGCAGGCCCTCGATGACCTCCAGGCAGAGGAAGACAAAGTCAACACTCTGACCAAGGCCAAAGCCAAGCTGGAGCAGCAAGTGGATGATGTGAGATTCTAATTAGTTTAAAGTGGCCAGGCAAAGGTCTTGATTGTGATGGGACCCATCGGGCAAATGTCGGACCCAATGGGCAGTGTTTTACTCTTTAATTCTGTAATTCTGTAAATGCATTAGATTGAGGGTTCCCTGGAGCAAGAAAAGAAGATCAGAATGGACCTTGAGCGAATCCGGAGGAAGCTTGAGGGAGATCTGAAGCTGGCCCTGGAATCATTAATGGATCTGGAGAATGACAAGCTGCAGTCTGAAGAGAAGTTTAAAAAGTATGCAACATTGAAAATACATCTTGCTCACTGTTTTACTTGTGACACAAATATTAAAGATGTTGTTCAATTTAAAATAAACAGGAAGGACTTTGAAAACAGTCAGCTTATTAGCAGAATCGAAGATGAACAAATACTTGGAATTCAGCTTCAGAAGAAAATCAAGGAACTGCAGGTAAAATCGCCTTTGACACATATGTTTCCCTTTGGAAGGTTGATTATTACTTCACTCATATAGGATCTTGACTTTGACAGGCTCGCATTGAGGAGTTGGAGGAGGAGATTGAGTCGGAGCGTGCAGCTCGGGCCAAGGTGGAGAAGCAGAGATCTGATCTCTCCAGGGAACTTGAGGAGATCAGTGAGAGGCTTGAGGAGGCTGGTGGAGCCACTTCTCTTCAGATTGAGATGAACAAGAAGCGCGAGGCTGAGTTCCAGAAGCTGCGTCGTGACCTTGAGGAGTCCACCCTGCAGCATGAAGCCACCTCTGCAGCGCTGCGTAAGAAGCAGGCCGACAGCGTTGCTGAGCTGGGAGAGCAGATCGACAACCTCCAGCGTGTCAAACAGAAGCTGGAGAAGGAGAAGAGCGAATACAAGATGGAGATTGATGACCTCGCAAGCAACATGGAGGCTGTTTCAAAATCAAAGGTTATTTTTACACGTTAGGGTTTTTGGTCTTTACCATTAACCGCTTTACAACTTCTGTCAACTACAGTTCCTTTATATAATTTTTTACCACTGATCATCTGCAGACTAACTTGGAGAAGATGTGCCGTTCCCTTGAAGACCAACTAAGTGAGCTGAAGTCCAAGAATGAAGAACACATGCGTCAACTAAATGACGTGAATGTCCAAAGATCAAGGCTGATGACTGAAAATGGTGAGCCCAACATGTGAAATGAGAATTTACTAAAGAAAAAAACAAGTCAAGGCTTATTTCAATCAAGTAACTTCCGTTTCATGTGATCAGGTGAATTCAGTCGCCAGTTGGATGAAAGAGAGTCTCTAGTTTCCCAGCTGACCAGGGGAAAACAGGCTTTTCTTCAGCAGATTGATGAACTGAAACGGCACCTGGAGGAGGAGGTCAAGGTATATAGTGCTGTCACCCTAATAGCCCTGGAGGTAATATTACATCAAGCTTGAATTGGACATAATTGGCCTTTTCTTTTAGTCCAAGAATGCCCTGGCCCATGCGGTCCAGTCAGCTCGTCATGACTGTGACCTGCTCAGAGAGCAGTATGAGGAGGAGCAGGAGGCCAAGGGGGAGCTGCAGCGTGGAATGTCCAAGGCCAACAGCGAGGTGGCTCAGTGGAGGAGTAAATATGAGACTGACGCTATTCAGCGCACTGAGGAACTGGAGGAAGCCAAGTAAGTTCATTCATATTTGTCTGTATCTATAGGACTTTACTGATGATGGTGCCGGCCTGACACTAAATTTTATTTCCAACTCAGGAAAAAGCTTGCCCAGCGCCTTCAGGATGCAGAGGAGGCTATTGAGGCTACGAACGCCAAATGCGCCTCACTGGAAAAGACTAAACAGAGACTGCTGGGTGAGGTGGAAGACCTGATGATTGATGTGGAGAGAGCTAATGCTCTGGCGGCCAACCTTGACAAGAAGCAGAGGAACTTTGACAAGGTACCATCATTTCTTATGAGTTTGCAGAATGCATTGATCAGTCTTCAATGGGAATACAATGGGATACTCAATGTTTTCTATGAACTTGCAGGTTCTTGCTGAATGGAAGCAGAAATATGAGGAGAGCCAGTCTGAGTTGGAGGGAGCTCAGAAGGAAGCTCGCTCCATGAGTACTGAGCTGTTCAAGATGAAGAACTCCTATGAAGAAGCTCTGGACCACCTGGAGACCCTCAAGAGGGAGAACAAGAACCTGCAGCGTATGGAAACCTACTGAGCCAAATATTGTTATGGATACAATTATTGCAGCCACTATTACTATTATATTTTCAATAATATGCACAGATTTGTAACAAGATATTTGATCTTTTAGAGGAGATCACTGATCTGACTGAACACATCGGGGAATCTGGAAAGACAATCCATGAACTGGAGAAAGGGAAAAAGATGGTGGAGTGCGAGAAAACTGAAATCCAAACCGCCCTTGAAGAGGCAGAGGTATGCAAAATGTCCATAACAACTGTCTTGACTATCCAAGTGTCTTGTTCCCTAATTAGAAGGCAGCATTGTCTGTAAACATCTGAGGAACATTTACTATTTGATTTTCAATCAAATGATTTTTTGAGTCATGAGTTGTTCTTCAATACATTTTAAATACAGGCAACACTGGAACATGAAGAGTCCAAGATCATCCGTGTTCAGCTGGAGCTGACCCAAATCAAGGGTGAGGTTGACAGGAAGATTGCAGAGAAGGATGAGGAGATGGAGACGATCAAGAGGAACAGCCAGAGGGTGATTGAATGCATGCAGAGCACTTTGGACTCTGAGATTAGAAGCAGAAATGATGCCCTGAGAATCAAGAAGAAGATGGAGGGAGACCTCAACGAGATGGAGATTCAGCTGAGCCACGCCAATCGCCAGGCTTCTGAAGCCCAGAAACAACTGAGAAACGTCCAGGGACAGCTTAAGGTACAGCAGTACCTTCATCGATAACAACCATGGGCTAAACAATGCATTCCTGTGAACATTTCGTATTTTTCTTGCCTTAGGATGCCCAACTTCACCTTGACGATGCCCTCAGAGGAGAAGCAGATATGAGAGAGCAGCTGGCCATGGTGGAGCGCAGGAACAGCCTGATCCTGGCTGAGATCGAGGAGCTGAGAGCAGCCCTGGAGCAGACAGAGAGAGCACGTAAAGTGGCTGAGCAGGAGCTGCTGGATGCCAGTGAGCGGGTGGGACTGCTGCACTCCCAGGTATGAATAATACATTCAAATGTACAAGATACAAGATTTTTATTGGCCATTTGCAACAAGTATATAGAATGCTTACTTCCCATTCCCTCCCGCAGTATGAATTTCAACAATAATACTATAAAAATACTATATACAATAAAAAAACATCAAAATAAAAAAGAACATTCAAATGTATTAATATCATTATAATAATTGATTATGTTTTTACTGTTTATTAGAAGTATAATGAATAATAAACAGCAGGGTGCATTTATCTTGTAGAATACAAATCTCCTCAACACCAAGAGAAAGCTTGAGGCTGACGTGGTCCAGATCCAAGGTGAAGTGGAGGACACTATTCAGGATGCCAGGAACGCTGAGGAGAAGGCAAAGAAGGCCATCACAGATGTAAGTCTCTGGGTCATTTTTTCGGAAGCAATGTGTCGAATAAATAGGCCATATTTGATAGAAAGAACAAAGTCCTGCTTACATATTATGAAAGCTTTTCCAAGACACCAAGTGTTTCATAATTCTGCGTTTCAAGTAGAGCTCAGCGTTATCCAAACAGTTTGTCATTTAGTGAGGAAATGATCTGTTCTTTATTATGCTATTAATGTGAAATATACCCAAACTAATATACCTAAACTGTCTTTGTAGGCTGCCATGATGGCGGAGGAGTTGAAAAAGGAGCAGGACACCAGCTCTCACCTGGAGAGGATGAAGAAGAACCTGGAGGTCACAGTGAAGGACCTGCAGAACCGTCTGGATGAAGCTGAGAGCCTGGCCATGAAAGGAGGCAAGAAGCAGCTCCAGAAACTGGAGGCTAGGGTAGGCTAGGTTTGCTTTACAGGACCTGGTGTCCTTATGAAAATAGAACATTTAAGTGTTCTTGTCGTGTTCATGATTGGGTGTATTTCTTTAATTGAAAAGGTGCGTGAGCTGGAGTCTGAAGTAGAGGCAGAGCAGAGACGCGGTGCAGAGGCTGTGAAAGGCCTCCGCAAATTTGAGCGCAGAGTGAAGGAACTGAACTACCAGGTACAGGATGCACACCAGGATTGCTGCTACTCCACATAGTACTTTTACTACTACTACTACAACTATTACTACTACTAGTACTACTAGTATTACTACTAATAGCACATTTTGCATGCATTTAAAATTGTAATCAGTTGTCATCAATATTATTTACACTAGTAAAATTATAAAAGTAAAAGATAGCTAAATATATACTTTACCTACAGACTGAGGAGGACAAGAAGAATATCACAAGACTCCAAGATCTGGTGGACAAGCTGCAGCTGAAGATGAAGGCCTACAAGAGACAGGCTGAGGAGTCTGTGAGTCGCACTCAATTCACTTTGGCTTTCATGAAATCACCAATTTGGTCAAGTGGTTCACAAATGACTAAATATGTTGTATTATACAGGAGGAGCAGGCCAACACCCACCTGTCCAGGTACAGGAAGGTTCAGCATGAGATGGAAGAATCTCAGGAACGTGCTGACATCGCAGAGTCCCAGGTCAACAAGCTCAGAGCCAAGAGTCGGGAACTTGGCAAGGTGTGATATGATCCTAAATGACTACTGGACACGTTCAATGATTTACACCTTATTGGACATTTTTATAAGCTAATCATTGGTTGTCTTTCATATTCAATTATAGGGAAAGGATGAAGAGTGACCACCATCATATTGATGAGACATGGTACCAAGAAATCATACAATATGATTTTTAATACTCAATTGTCTTCTCATGCAACAACAAATAAATTTGCAAACAACTTCGATATCAAGTCTTTATTTTAATAATGTATACTCAAGGAGAATGTCAATGTGTGTGCTCAAGTTTTGATCGTACTATTCCATAAAAGTAGCTTTGTTTCTCTGCTTAGCCTGCTTTTAATACACCTACACATCACATACTTATCACATACTTTATTCTAGGTAAAAATCGAATTGAAACATTGTATACATCATTAGTCTTTTAGCAAACATATATGTCTATGTCAATTTAATGTAGGAAAACAGTGAGAATTGAAAAAGTAAAAAGCAATTTTTGTGTTAATACCACCTCACCTTTTATTGCTCAAAGTTAACTTTATTATGTTAAAATAACCCCACTTGTGTAAGTTATACTAACTGTAAATATTTCAATAACGATAATGACACTGATGATCTTAATGATCTAAAACAGCCATTGCAGAGAGCTACAACTAGGATGGTGACTACTAATTGTGAAAACTGGATTAAGTCTAAAGGGATATTTCTTATCTCATCTTTCTTATCTTATTTATTTTCTTCTCGAAATGAGTCATAGTCATTAAAAATGTGCTATATATTTATTGGACAATGGTACATGTAATTGAGTCACCAATCAAACAGCAGTTCCTTTAATAATGTATGGCTACCAAAAGGCATTTCTTGATTAAGAAAACCCAGGACTAACAAAGTGCTTTCAACATGTATTTTGGGGAGTAACCTTGGCTTGTAAAACGTACATAAAAAAACATCAGATACATGACATAACAAACACAGCCTCCATCTTCCAACGGATATATACTTTATACTGTAATGGCAACAGATGCAACATTGGCAGTGTTTTAAAAGGATCCAGAGACCACCAAAGGAGGAACAAAACTGTCCAATATCAAATATTTTTCCACGATAAGACGTGGGGCTATACATGACAAATGGTTGAACTCTGAGGAGATGGCTATATTTGTTTTCCTACCAAAATAAGAAAACACTGGAGCATAAGAGATCACGTAGCACATTATTATTGAATATATTTGCCTATTTGGGACTGACTATGAGGGGTGAAGTCCTCAGCATTTAGTTCTCACCTATGCCAGTTCAGTGTCCTCTTTCATAAAGGAAAGAATGCAAAGTCCCACTCATATAACTTGATCCTCCTCTTGTTGCCTATGGGTGAACAAACAGTTGATATAGAAGGTCAAGCTGCACGGTTCGCCTTGTCTTCAGACAGTCTGTCCGGACACAGAATAACGAGACCATTCAAAGGATTGATTCCAAAAATACATCCACACCCCTGAGACAACACAAGCGTCTGTGTGGAAACCTGGAGACACAGATCAGGGCACCAGCTGTCTCCTTTGGCTTCTACAGATAACAATCAGTTTACATTAAGGCCAGACGTGAATACTTGACATATCTTGTAGAGTGAACTGGGGAGTTTACGAAGTAAAAATCTGGACTTTTCCAGGGTCAGAACCAGAGCAAAGAGGTCCTTCACTCACTATTAGTGTCAATGGGCAGAACCATGGGTATGAGATTGGTAATGAACACCGTAAAGTCAAGATATTGCTAAATGAAAAAAAATACATTTTATAAATGTATGTATTTATCTAAATGACAATACTAGTTTTTAAGTGTAAGTAATAATACAATATATTTAGAAATTTTAATAAAAAAATTATGAATAAAAGCTTCCTATTGTTCTCCGGATTTGCGAGTTGGGCGCCAGCTATTGCTAACTGGTGCAGCTTTTGGTTTGTAGTGCAAGAGACCAACTTCACGGGTAAAACATGTAAGAATGCCGTACCCACTTAAATTCTATTGTCCTCTGTTTACTGTCCTTTTGGCACTATGCCAACAATTCAAAAGGCAGACAGTGACTGATATTTCAGGACACGTCTCATAGTTCCAGGGTTCAGACGTGGTATGGAGTGAAAGAGGAAGGGATTGGGGGTGAGGGTGGGGGGGGGATAGAGAGAATGTATTTTTGTCATCCGGTCCACCGTACCCAGAAACTCAGTGAGGTGTACCACTGTGTGGTAAAGTGTTGGTGAAGCGTGGAACACGTTTAATTCTAATGAACACAAAGACATGGAGACAAACTGCTCCAGACAGAAATAAAAACCAAACAGGATTTTCTTGGGTGTAATGGTGTAATATTGTATTGGAATTGGAATATTGCTAAAGTGATTGGATGGCTGATATGATGAAGTGAATGTAGTGTTTAGTGAATCTAATATTTACATTGGAGTGGAGTCAAAGTATAAAACATATATAAAGGAATCTAAGCTAAATGGTTAAAGATTGTTTAGTCTTGGCTTACTGTATTTGAGTGATCTTTGCCCCTTGTATCACATAGCTTAGCATATCATTTAAATAAGTTTGAGAAGCTATAAATTTATATTAGCGATGGGGCAGTGGAGCAGCTTGAACCAAACCAGCTGCAGCATGTGTGATCGTAAATAGAAGTACTGAAGTATTTAGCCATGAATAATGTCTAATATGCTATAATATCAAGTAATATGTAATAGTATGTGGATGAATGTACACAAAATACCTTCAGTCCCACAAGTAAAAGCACTGTAAAGCAAATTTTATATCATATCTCTTCCTAATATTAACCCCTACATTATTCAATGTTGTATTAAGTGCTATGCATGGCTCTATTTATGCATCTCCTAAATTGGTTATCTTTTATATATTATATATCTGAACACACGTTTTACAGCCAATGACAAATCTATGTTCTTTCTAACTTCCATGCACAGTTCAATCATACAATTGACTAAATCAGGACAAACAACTATTAAGGTCACTTGCTCTTGATTCCCAGAGAACAAATTGAATCAAGTGCAAAGTCTATAATCAAACCTAATCCACAGCGAGTATTTTCTCTCCACCAGGAGCCATGGTGGTGGAGACCCAAGAGCTTGGGTCAGTGGTTGTTGTGCCCGTTTTTGCCTTTTTGTCACGCGTAAGGCTTGCAAGGCTTTCCCAGCAGCGGGGCTGTGACATCTGAGAGCTTCCCCACAGCTAAACTTGGCTGTCCCACAGTGCCAAGGTGCATTAAAGAGATTAGACGTAAGACCGGAACAATGTCGTAACTTGAGTCACCGATAACAACATTTACACAAGGTTATGAAGCGCTGTGTTCTCCTATTTATAGAACTTGAAACTCAATCTCTGGTTTTAATTAGTTCTTGTCCATTGTGTTGCCAAATGCAATACTAGAACAATTGTTGCACATGCTACACATGGTTTCCTTTGTCTGTGATGTGTTAACTACATTTTTAGAAGTTAATGTTAATGCTAAAGTTAATGCTTTGATCCATCTGATGTGCATGGCCTAGGAATTTGTACATGTAGGCATAAAAAATGAACCGACTAACACAGTAGTACATTATTATATTATTATTACATTATTATTAACTACTTTTTGATTAAATATAATATACATTGTAATATGCATTCTAACTGAGTCAATCAGATGGCCACATTTCATCATTCCAGGGCAAAAATAAACGTCATGACCAAAAAGAGCATGTGGTATAAGACACTGACAGGCCATCAGCCAAGATGAGGGAGGGTTTGATCAGCTCGGGCAAAGCCAGCAACTCACTGAGCAATGCAGAGCAGGTCCATGTCAACATGCTCCAGAGGGAGCAGGAGACGGACTTGAAGTGCAGCATGAGTATGTGCACCGATATAACCACAATAATAAGGATGATGATTGAAGAGTTCACTGTTAAAAAACGATTTGGTTGCTCTTTTTTAGATGATTCAAACCACTGTAGGCACCAGCTGTTCTTCTAAGAGGGAGGGAATAAATCAAATAATAATACTTTATCACTATCAGTTTTTGACATTATTATATATATATTATAATAGGTGTTGCTACAGACACTCTAACTGCTACGCATTCAGTTCTCATAGATGCGTTAGAAATGTGGACATGGAAGGGATTGGTAGTTACATAGTTTCCATATCAGTGTGAGGACGCTGAAATGTTTTTTTTGGCCGGGTGGCTGTGTTCCTCCGGATGCCAGAGAGGGAGAGGATCGCGGCCCAGAACATCATTCATGATGCTAACACGCCGTACATTGCCTCAGGGCAAAGGGAATGTACCTAAAGTGGAAGCTGACGAAGAGAGACGGTGGCAAAGCAACTGTGGATACGCTGTGAGAAGGTGGGAGCAGCCACACTGGATCTCAGCCTGTCACCTTGTAGGAGAGTAGGAGCATCAGAGTAGAAGCATGCAAAGAATAGCCCATGCATGAAGGACATAGAAGGCTAAGATTCACATTAGGCTTAAGCTAGAAGCAATACATGAGCCGAAAGGATATTCAGATACAGAGTACTTTATTAATCCTGAAGGAAATAGTTTGGCATAATTGCGCTGCTCAAAATAGAAAAATAATACAATAATAATAATATCATAGCTAATTAAGTTCACTTAAACATGATTTTACTAAGGATGTGGTTGAAATTGTTGCGGTTTTTGGTCCACGATTTAGTATGTGGGGGAAATTACAATTATGATTACAAAGACTTTATTATAAAGTACATATAAAGCACAATTTCACAAATTTAATTGTGCTTTCTGTGTCTTTGTGTGTATAGACCATCACTGTAAAAGTGAAACCTGGCTTTTAGGTAACAATGTATGCAGTTAGTATGCAATTACCGAATAACATGTACAAAATATCAGTCACAGTTTTCTTTTCGGATGGTGAAAATCGATCTGTCCTTATCACGTAAGTTGTCTATTTATGTTTTGATGTGTTGTAACATGAGTCTGTATTTTCAGTGCATCGTGAAGGTCTATTGAATTTCAATGTGTTTTATATGATAGACTACTCTGATTTTAAATTGTTAGTCTATGTAATAGTAAGGTGAAAAAAAGGTGTAAATTATCATAAATAATTGCTTTTCACCCTCAAAGTGACAGAGAATGAATACCAAGCGTGTCATCTAGTACTTCGGGACCATCGCTGCAGCTGGTGGCAAGAAACCAGAGCACTGCTCTGGCAGTGACTGGTCTTCTGTTGTACTGGTCTTCTATTATACTGGTCCAAGTTGTGGTAGTAGGCAACTGATTCATCACCATAGTAGGTTGTCTGAGGTTGCACACATGTGGGCCTTGATTAACAATGACCCACAGGTCAATCAGTTTATATGAATATGACAGCTGGGATGCCACATATATATATTTTATATTTGCTTCTGTTTTATATATCTTTTATATTATCTTTATTATTATATTTAATATTATATTCAACCTAATTTTGCACTACAGCACTCACCGAAGGAAATGTCTTTTGTAGTTGGTAGTGAAAATAAAGAAATCAAATATTCAGACTTTTGTTTTGTTTCGTCTATTTATGAATTTAAATTAAATACTAATAACATAATTTCATAATGACTATGCTTATAACTAATGTCATATTGACAATTTTTCTTCAGAAGGCATCAAATGACTGCAAGCAATTGGACTTGATTTCGATAGCCATGTCTGATTCTAAAGACCATAGCCATGTCTGATTCTAAAGACCATAGCCATGTCTGATTCTAAAGACCATAGCCATGTCTGATTCTAAAGACCATAGCCATGTCTGATTCTAAAGACCATAGCCATGTCTGATTCTAAAGACCATAGCCATGTCTGATTCTAAAGACCATAGCCATGTCTGATTCTAAAGACGCACTTTGTACCTGTACCTTCTTCTCTACATCCTTACATCATCATTGAAACATCATGCTGACATAATGGTCATGATGGATAATACGTCTCAGCCATCAGGACAATATCAAGTTATGTTAGTCCACATGAGTCTAAGGAAGAAAAGGTTATTAATAAATGTATAATTCCCACTCAATTAAAAATTTGATTTAGCATTGGATATATGCAGTATAAAAACATCTAAAACGTAAATCTACAAATTATTAATAAGATGTCACACTCAATGGAACAAAAGTTCACACCATGAGTAACTTGAGTAAAAAATAACCATCAGTAATTTGATATATCACAAACAAATGCAATACAATAACAAGTCATAAAACATAAACGTTGCTACCACTAACTAGCTATTTTATAAGGACAATTTTAAAACAGAATAGTTTTACCCAGAAATGATATCATATTGTTGTAGGTACATCCATCTCTGTCCTCTACCGTGCTCCCCCACAGCCCTCCAGTGTTTCACTGCAGGTCTAGTACATAGTCACTGTCTCACATGATGTTCTACGTCTGTCTGACAATAACATTCCCAAGCCCCAGGGCCAAACACCAACCCTCTGAAATCATGGCTAAATAAACGTGCTATTTAGTTTATATTGCCTCACAAGAGAAGGCACAATGCCTTCTATATATCCTGTGGTGTCACGGTGTTGCCAGCAGAGAGCCAGACAAGCATGCCTGTTCGCTAAATCACATATTGCAAAACATTCAATAGCCGGTTTAAGGCGGTTACAGCCAGTTGGCGTAGCTTGTGGCCTATAGTCTTTCCAGTGAACTGTGTGGGATCTCTGTACGGATTGGAAGTACATTCACTTGTAGGCCCCTAAAGCTGTGGTCTACTTTGTTCCAAGCCACGGAAGTGCATGCTTTAATATTTACCATCTGTCAGACTCAATCTAACCGCTGGACGACGGCCTACTTGTAAATGCTGGTGTAAAGCTTTTTAATAGATGAGACAATGGTTTTCATTTAAAACCATTGTCCACATGAAAGTACCACTTACATTATTTTATTGTTGCTTACAAAACATTTAGGAAAATTCCCAATCATAACTCACAGTGTATGCCTACACTGCCCAATCTTATGTTTATGTTCTCTTGTTTTCCATGGCACTGTGTCATAGTACTGTATAGAACATAGTAATGTCATATTAGAAGGGCTTACTAGTTCTGGGTGTATGTTGTATGTGAGTTTCCTTGTTCATTCTGCTTCCCATTCATCTGCAGCAGAGAAGGACTAGTTGGGTCTAGGTTTGGTTACCTGCTGGAGGGATCAGCACCCACTGACATCAATTTATATTTTTATCTTATTTTTATAACTGGTCGTTGGGTATTGCACATAAGATGTTCACATCACTGCTTTATACTTGTGTAAACTGTGAAGTGACAATAAACTTGACTTGACTTGACTAAAGACAGTCAGTTAAAACTGGCAACTTATTTGTGGCAGGCTAATACAGGACTTCAATAAGATAGACATGTTACCAAGTATATGTAATGAACTGAGGCTGTGCTGTGATATGTGTGTCCAGGTTATATTAAAGGGTATGTTTTAGACTTAGTGTATGCATTTCCAAATATAAAACATTGAAGTGTACTATTCTGCATTGATTATGTGCACATACTGGTCAACCATCTCAATCAGGATACTGAGCTGAAGTGAAAAATATTGCATTTATTCACCAACACCTGATATAAACAGTTAACAGTTGGCTGACACAACTTAACAAAGCTCCCCGGCAGGCTGCTCTGTAGAGTTTGTACAAAGTGGACTGACATTAAGAGACTGGCACAAATAGAAGGAAGTCCCAACAATATTGGCAAAAAACAAAAGTTACAGCAAACAAAAAGTGACATTCTTAATAAATTGAATGGCGTGATCAGTTATATTCTAAACTGCTCAGTGGACAACTTTATAAACATTCATTTTTCTTTTAGATCAGTTAAATATTTCACATTTACATGTGGAATTCAAAAGAAACATCAACTGAATACTTTTGACAAAAAAAGGTCGTCCATTTTCAAACTTCTGGCAATTTCCCTCCATAGTTCAAGTCTACAAAATAAATGAATACATTATTATTATTATTATTATTATTATTAATAATAATAATAATAACAATACTAATGATAATAATTATAATAATTATACCATTTTATCATATTCCATGTTGTGCCACCTAGAGGGAAATACTATTCTAAATAAACGTATGGTTAGGCAGTAGGTTGCTCTCAATTCTACACCACCGTTCTGTGCGTTTACTCAAAAGCTTTATAAATACTGCAAATTGGGCTTCACTGAAGTCAAACTTTCAACGATACTCTTTTGGTGCAGTAGATCCCTCTAAATTCAATCAAAATATAATTTAGGAGCATGACTCGCCTTACTCTGCAATACTAGAGCTAAATGTGACACGTAAAATACCTGTCAAATTATGTACATAAATTCAAATTTCCCAAGATATCATGCAGGTAAGTATTTCAAAACAAAACAATGCAAACAACAACATTGACGTCAACAATAGCAATGCATTGTAGGCTATGAAATTTCCCAAAACGCCTAATTTCAATGTACCGTGAAGTTCTGTAAATGCATTATTACGTCAAGTCAAGCCTGCAAATGACATGATAATACTTTATTTTTTAAGCAATGCTGTAAGGTCTCCGAAATAGCATTGTGCTTTAAACTACTTCTCCAGATCCCTTCATGCTTGAGCTGAGCAGCTACATAAACATTCACTCAATTCAGTCCATTGTATGGAAAATACACATTTCTAACAGGCTTCAACGATATAATATCATCTAAAAGTGTGTGTGCCGGTGGGATGTATTACAAACATATCAACGGTGGTACAGTGTGTGTGCTTTGAGCCTTGGCTATACCAGTGTACAGAGAAAAAGACATGTTCTCTAGCTCCAAAAAACTCTTCAGACATTGAGAGGTTGTCTTATAAAACAATAAGGAGGGAAGCATGCTCAATAGAAGTGAACAGGGCAGTTGTTAACTGTTCTTCCAACTGTGCCATTTTTAAAACCTTGTAGTGTTGTACTTCTTGTAAATGCACTCCTTCTTGAACATGTAGGCGTTTCATCTGATTCTTCCTTTGTGGTCTGGGAGACCGTATGAGTTGTGCCACAGCGGGGTTACTGACCCCTGCAGGGTGGGCTGACCACATCCAACATCAGACAGTTCTGGCCGTTTGATAGGAGTGCAACAAAGGCACTACTGGGTGGACCATCAGTCAGACAAGCTAAACTAACTAAACAGAAACATCTAAAAAACGCATTCAAAACCATTTCATTAAAAATAACTGTGAAAATAAGGGCTTTCAGCAAGAAATACTATTTTCACTGTTTATCACACATACAATTAAATGAGTCATGGCCAGTTCAATATATGGGGCTCTATTTCTGTTCTGGTACAAATATAAAATTGCCACCAGTTACCATATCTATGATAATACCTCTTGCGCTCCTCAAAGTGTTTTTAGATTAGGTTATTGGTTATTATTTATGTAAACAACCTCTTGGCTGGTGTTCTCTACTTATGTTTGATAGTTTGTTTGACACTTTTTTTGTTGTTATTATGTTAAATATGTTTAAATTCGCCCCAGTTCTGTGAACTTCTTTCATTGGAATAAACATTTTGGGCCAATTAATCAGAATCCAACAAAAAGCCAGTGAGGATTTTGGACTCAACTCATTCAAATGTACAATGTACAATGTATGCGTAAAGATATGCTCTATCCATGTGCAATATCTATAATATCACAAAAGATACATCACATAATGAGACCTAAAGCTGGTCATAAGCTACATTCCCAATAAAAATGCATAACTTCCATTTGGACAAATAGTGCCAATGCAAGATACAAGAGACTAAAGCCTTACCATCAATATGCAGGTCAACATAATACATATATAGGGATAGGGTATACATGTATAGGGATAGGGTATACATGTATAGGGATAGGGTATACATGTTAGGGTTAGGGTATACATGTATAGGGATAGGGTATACATTTATAGGGATAGGGTATACATGTATAGGGATAGGGTATACATGTATAGGGATAGGGTATATATGTATACATGTTTAGGGTTAGGGTATACATATAGAGGGTAAGGGTATACATGTATAGGGATAGGGTATATATGTATACATGTTAGGGTTAGGGTATACATGTTAGGGTAAACATGTATAGGTTTAGGGTATACATGTTAGGGTAAACATGTATAGGTTTAGGGTATACATGTATAGGGATATGGTATACATATATAGGGATAGGGTATACATGTTAGGGATAGGGTATACATGTATAGGGATAGGGTATACATGTATAGGGATAGGGTATACATATATAGGGATAGGGTATACATGTTAGGGATAGGGTATACATGTATAGGGATAGGGTATACATGTTAGGGATAGGGTATACATATATAGGGATAGGGTATACATGTTAGGGTTAGGGTATACATTTATAGGGATAGGGTATACATGTTAGGATAAGGGTATACATGTATAGGGATAGGGTATACATGTATAGGGATAGGGTATACATGTATAGGGATAGGGTATACATGTTAGGGTTAGGGTATACATGTATAGGGATAGGGCATACATATATAGGGATAGGGTATATATGTATACATGTTTAGGGTTAGGGTATACATATAGAGGGTAAGGGTATACATGTATAGGGATAGGGTATATATGTATACATGTTAGGGTTAGGGTATACATGTTAGGGTAAACATGTATAGGTTTAGGGTATACATGTATAGGGATAGGGTATACATGTTAGGGTAAACATGTATAGGTTTAGGGTATACATGTATAGGGATAGGGTATACATATATAGGGATAGGGTATACATGTTAGGGTTAGGGTATACATGTATAGGGATAGGGTATACATGTATAGGGATAGGGTATACATATATAGGGATAGGGTATACATGTATAGGGTTAGGGTATACATGTATAGGGATAGGGTATACATATATAGGGATAGGGTATATATGTATAGGGTTAGGGTATACATGTATAGGGTTAGGGTACACATGTATAGGGATAGGGTATACATGTAGGGATCTGATGGGTGGCTGATCATTTTAGTTTGCAATCAAATCAATTACATTGTAAATTAATTGATCATTAATTGATGGTCACCAAGTTACCACAACAATTAAATAGTTTTGATAATTATAGCGTTATTGCACTGTTTAAAAGCAACTTCATGCAAAGTGCTGTATCATATTTGTTTTATGCAATCAATTCAACATGTACAGCTGCATGTAATAAAGAGAAATCATAATGTGTAGCATAAACGTTTAAATATTTTGGTCTCATTCATGTAATACCTTTCAGCCTGCTAATCTTTACACATGGAAGCACTTCTAGGAGGAACAAAATATAACTGGGAGCAATTCAATCACATTAACTAAAACAATTCTGATAAATGTGAAGTAAAATACATTTATCAGAGGAATGCACAATAAAGATTAGGTTTAAGAGACGGTTTGGCATCACATATCATATTCTATCATCAGCATAGTCTAGGAAAATCAGACCTTAAATGTTACAAATTGGTGGAGTACAACTGATCTGACAAAATCTAATAATAACTTTTGAATAAACTTAACAAGGGGTGTGGCTTAATAATAATCTGAAATATATTTGGGGTGGGGCTTAATAATAATTTTCAATATAACTGGGGTTGGCTTGATTCTGCACCATACACAGTATGATACTGTAAGATTCTATCAGAGTTGTAGTAAAACATGTAAGTAAACATGATAATAATAATACGGTAAAAGGTCAAAGTTGGCAAGGACAATGGACCTCAGAATCGATATCAATCGAAGAAATCAATCATATCAGAAAAAAATCAATCATATCAAAATGAATTTCTGAGCAAACTGAAAGAAGAGAATGATTGCGACAGAAGACTGCAGAGAAAGAGCGTGGCCACACTCAGATGTGTTCTCCTGAAACACAAATGGATGAGAACCGTCATCCCCAAACAACACAGACAAGCACCATGTCAAAATCATCATTTCCAGTGGTGGGTAGTCGCAAGTAAATGATGCCCATGGGTAAAAAAGGATGCATTTTTATCTCTCTGAGAAAAACCTAGTCACAATCACGAGCACGCAGTACTATTGATACATGTCACTGTATCCATGACGCTGCTGCACTACTGGCACTTTTAAATGCTTTTAAATGCTTTTTGCACAATTCAACACATGTATATATCATCCATCAGTCACTTTTTTGTTCTTTGTATTGTTATTTTTATTGTGTGCAGTGTTGTTATAGTATAGTGCTGTATAGTATAAGTATAAGTATAGGACATAGTATAGTATATAGTGTTAAATTGTGGGAAATTCATACTGTGGGAGGGAATAGGGAGTAAGCATTCCATTGTACAAATCTTGAATATATACATCTGCATACAATAAGTAGACCATGCTTTAAATAGGCCTACGCCTAATTAACCAACGTTAAACTGCAACTAAGTAGTTTCCCAAAACATCGAATCATTAATTTAATCAGGTTGCCAATTCTCAATTCACAATTCACAATCAGTAACTGTGGTCATGTTAGGTGCGCTGCTGTTCCATGGTCTTTTCATGAGGTGGTTTAATTATACATACATATAATAACCATGGATGTGTTTTAATTGTGTTTATAACGCATCTTTGAAATGTCAATCAATTCAGTCTGTTTCACAGTAAAGAAGCCATGATTTACCAGATTATATTTACTTATGTCTTAACTTACTTTATTTTACTGAGTTTGAGTGAACGGCTGCTCACATCAGGCAAGTTGCCAGGTAGTTGGTTTTTCGGTGCGGCAATTTTATTTACCGGTAGCTTTCGACCCCGCCCTCAAAATATGTTTCTGGCTACTGGCCTGGATGATTCTCCATTCTCAAGTCAAGTCAAGTCAAGTTTATTGTCACTTCACAGTTAAGTATAAAGCAGTGATGTGAAAATCTTATGTGCAATACCCGACGACAGACAGCAGTTATAAAAATAAAAATAAAAATATATAAATATCGGCACAGAAAAGAGCAATATGTATATTTAAATCAATGTAATAAAATATACATTGTTATATGCTATACGCCCTTGTTCAGCAGCCTGATGGCCTGACTGTGGAAGCTGTCTCTAAGCCTATTTGTACGGCACTTGATACTGCGGTATCGCCTGCCTGACGGTAACAGAGAGTACAGTTCGTGGCTGGGGTGGGCAATGTCTTTTATATTCTGTATGATTATTTGAACTTCCAAAGCTAGACAACTCCTACAAGGTTTTTTCCTCCTCCCTTACAGTTCAACCAGTGATATAGTGAATATCTAATGTACGTCACACTTTTTAAGTATAGGATTCTGTTATAAAAATATTACATTCAACATTTCAAATGGCTTTAATAATACACATCATTTTTGGCCTCTTAGGTTGTAATGGGCTCAATCTTGACAGATCTTTATGGGTGTTTTCTTCTGTTTAGACTAGAGGGAAATGTGTCACCAGAAACACCTCTAGTTCAGAGGAAGAGATGGAGAGAGAGGCTATTCTTATTTCCTTGATTAGTTTAACTGCTCTACTTCATAAAAAACGTTTTTTCATTATTTTGCACTGGCCCACACAATATCACTTTTTATTAAGTTAAATCAGTTTATTAAGTACCTTTTTACTTTTACTTGAGTCATTTTCTCAAATGGTAATTTTACGTTTTCATGGGAGTAATTGTACTTTTACTTGAGTGTAGATTTTCACTACTCTACCCACCACTGTTTCTACCATACTAATTCAGATTGAAACTGAAATCTGGGTCTACCTTGTTAATCAAAGTGAATGGGGTCTGATTTACTTCCGTCCCCAAAGTACATACATTAGTGATGGAACTTCTCTTAAAAGCTAATGCAGCACATTATCTTCTAAGTCAATAATTGTATAAATGTCCGCAGCAGTCTATCTACAGCTTTATATCGGCTCACTCAGTGCACAGAGATGATGCTGCATCAATCGTTAATCTGAACACTACACCTTGAATACTAATACTATTCCAGTGATGTTCTATACAAGAGACAAATACAACAACAGTTTCACTGTACTCACCCAGGCACTGTTGTCGAAGCAGCTTGGTGGGCCTCTGCGATACCTGGCGTTGCTCAGTACTTCACATGGGTTCTCCTCGCGGACTGAGGTTCACCCAGTTAAGGCTAGAGTGGGGGTCTAATCATGGGCTTGTATGTGATCAGAAACACCCGCTCTATATTGAATTCATACTATATGTGTCCATAGGAAGGGTGTTAGGGAACACATTTAATTCATACAAAAACACAAAAGAAGCAGCCAATAAAATATCAAAAACCAGAACAGGCATGAACACATCAGCTACAGGTGATACAAGTATACAAAACATCATGACACTAAGACAGGGTGAACACAGGGATATCAACAAATGGTAAACAAGATATGTCATAAAACAGAGCGCTTTTTGTATGAATATTAAGTAGGATACACTCTGTCCTGACCTGGGTCAGCCTCTCTATCTCACAGGAGCTGCAGGGCAACGTCTCCGCTACCACAAAGAGCAGGTTGGTGTTTTCTATCCTCTTAGCGTGGAACAGCCTACATGGGAATTGAGTCGGGTGACACTGTTAGTTAGCAGTTATCTGCCTGCATGCAGGTATCATTGTGGTAAACAGCATGAAGCACGCATTTAAACAGACCTAGAGCAGTTCCCACAGTCCTGCAGTACGTTGTAGGAGTTGGTTGTGTTGGTGAAATAGAACTGGCTTTGGATGGTCACACAGCTACTTTCTTTGGTCTCAAAGCCCTCCACCAGAGAGTCATCTGTAGGACAGTCGTATGTTTAGAGTTCACAGTATGGGAATACATCCATCCATCCTTCTTCTACCGCTTATCCGGAATGGGGTCTCAGAGGCAGCAGCTCCAGCAGATAACCCTAGACTTCCTTTTACCTGGCCACATTAAGCAGCTCTGACTGGGGGATCCCGAGGTGTTCCCAGGCCAGCTAAGAGATGTAATCACCCCACCTGGACCTTACTGTGCATCGTGGTCTCCTCCCAGCTGGACGTGCCTGGAAAACATCACTCGGGAGGCAACTATTTCCTGGCACCCTCCTTAGTAAACTCATTTTGGCCGCTTGTAACCGCAATCAAGTCCTTTCCTTCCTTTGCTAGGGCTGAGGCTGCTATTATCCTGGTTTGTCGATACCTTGAAACTGGGAAAAGCCCAGAAGTCTTCCTTCTTTATTCTGACGGCTTCCCTGACCACTGGTGTCCACCGGGATGTCTGAGCGTTGCGGCCCTATGAGGCACTAATGACCTTAATTCTACAGCTCTGAACTGCAGCATCAGCAATAGAAGCTTTGAACACTGACCACAATGGTTCAATGCACTAAACGCTTGGGCTTGCCAGGTCTGTCCAGAGGCTTCCGCAACCATCTGAACCAACTCACCACCAGCTGGTGATCTGCCCCTCTCTTTACCCGAGTGTCCAAGACATGCATCCTCAGGTCAGATGACATGATAACAAAATCGATCATTCAATGATCAGACCTTCAGCATAAGGTCCTCATGAGTACTTATGTTTGGACATGGTGTTTGTTATTGCCAATCCATGACTAGCACAGAAGTCCCATAACAAAACATCACTACCTGATCGGTTCAGATCAGGGAGGCCATTCATCCCAATCATGCCCCTCCATCGTTGCCCTTGTTTGCGTTGAGTTCTCCCAGTAGGACTATAGATTATCCTACAGGAGCCCCACGCAGGACTGCATCCAGGCTCTCCAAGAAGGCTCTCCACGAATACTCCGAACTGCTGTTCGGTGTAAAGGCACAAACAGAGATTCCGCCCCCATGACCCTACGATGGAGGGAGGCGACCCATTGGGGTAAACGCCAACATAGCAGCACTCAGCCGGGGCAGTCCCCACACTGGCCCTGAGCCTCACACCTTGAGCAACTGCGGAGGAGAAAGTCCAACCACTATAGAAGTGTTTCATTCCAGAGCCAATGCTGTGCATATGGGTAAGCCCTAACAGATCTCATTGGCAGCGCTCCACCTCCAGCACAAGCTCAGGCTCCTTCCCCCCCAGAGAGGTGACATTCCACGCCCCCAAGGCTAGTCTGCCGCCTGGGTTTGGTCCGTCTGCCTTCACTGCCACTTGACTGGGCAGTGCACCCGATTGCCAGACTTGATAGCCTTAATGCCACATTCATACCATCATATCACATCATACAACTTGTATTTATAGGCGCCCACCTGTGAGAAACCAACTGTTGTAGGCCAGTCCATAAACCAACTGCTGGAGGACAGACCTGGAGAAGAGATCAGATGACATGTTGTGATGGAAACAATCACACATGGTATAGAACAAAAGTTCAACACAAAAAACTAGATAAGCGAGCCAGTGGCAAGTACGACAAGAATTTTCCTTGTGTTACCAGGCCACGGCTGAAGTCCACCAGGCCAAACTCAGCATGTCAGCAATGGAGGGCTGGAGACACAAAGAGGAGCAGGACAGCACTTTAACACTCAGTAATCACATTCAAAGAACAAATTTGCTGTAAATTTGATTCAATTTCTCCATTACCACAAAGATGCCTCTAGCAGCGGCCCCGGTGTGGCTGCTGCTGATTGGTTCACAGGCAGATTGGAACTGAAAGGTCTGCAGCCGAGCGTAGATGGAGTTGTTATACAGAGCATGCATCAGGTAGGGGTCCACGTCTCCAAAGAATAGACCAACCTTTCATTCCAAGAAAAGAAAGTGGAGGCAGCTGAAGAAAGTTTATAAAGACAGGAATGTAACAATAGTAATGTGCAAAGAATGTAGTTTAAACATTTTAGTTTTAGTTTAAACAACAGTACCGCACTTACCTTCAGTTTTTAACTACATTATTTACATTCCATTATGTTTGATGCTACATTAACAGAAGGTTTACCTTCTTCCAGTGGTCTCTCTGATTGGACATGACAAGGAATCCCCCGTCATCGATCAGAAAACAGAGCAGGTCCTACACATGCACACACCCACACACACATAGTAACATCAGATAACAGAGCAGGTCCAACACATGCACACACCCACACACACATAGTAACATCAGATAACAGAGCAGGTCCAACACATACACACACCCACACACCCACACACACATAGTAACATCAGATAACAGAGCAGGTCCAACACATGCACACACCCACACCCATACTCACACACACCCACACACACATACCAGTAAACAGCTGTACGGCCAGCTGGGGTTCTAACCAATGCCTAAGATACAACATTTCACAGTGAGGCAAAGGCTGCCATGAAATATGCATACAAAGGCTGCCTTGCATTCAAATAATTGGTGTAGATATTGGCTATATATGTTAAGTTTAACAGGTCATTTGAGAATTAATGTTGATACAATTAACATAAATACAAATTTTTAGAGCGACCACCACTGCTATCCAGCGCTGTAACTGGCAGAAGGGAGAGGCAAGACGGCAACAGCGTCTGTACAGGGAGAAGGCGTATTCCCCTGGCAGATTCCTAACAAGCATAAGCAGTGAGTGGTGGTAACACTAGCCGGGTGCGCTACCGACTCCACGGGGACTTAAGAGGCGCTGTGTGTACACAACTCCTCGTTTCACACCAGGACTTCACGGCATTAAGGTCACACACACATTCACCCCCAGATTTACCACAGCTTCTTAAACACGGCAACACCCGGTCCCCCCTGACATAGGGGATACGTGTGTCAGGTGTATAGACTATATACACCTGAGTTACTAAGTGAGTCCCTCAGAGAGAGAGAGAGAGAGAGAGAGAGAGAGAGAGAGAGAGAGAGAGAGAGAGAGAGAGAGCGAGAGCGAGAGCGAGAGCGAGAGAGAGAGCGAGAGCGAGAGCGAGAGAGAGAGCGAGAGAGAGAGAGCGAGGGAGAGAGAGAGAGGGAGAGAGAGCGAGAGAGAGAGAGAGAGAGAGAGAGAGAGAGAGGGAGAGAGAGAGAGCGAGAGAGAGGAGCGCTTACGTCCGTGTTCACTTCACAGTCCATTTCACAGCTTCTGGAGGGCCCACACTATGTGAAGATAAGAAAAAGGCTCCGTAAATAACTGTAGACTCATCAGAGGAAGGTAAACATCTCTAGATGAATGGTGTGTGTGTGGGGGGGTCTGGGGGTCTGGGGGGTTGGGGGTCTGGGGGGTTGGACCTGTACCTTGTGTGACCCCTGGCGGCTGTCCGACACATTGCTGGCCAAGATCTTGAACTTGTCCACCCATGCTTCAAGATCCAGTTTCACTCCCACCACTGATTGATGAAAGGATGCACAGGATTAGACCACAGAATACACCAGATTATAACCCAGCAAAGGGCTTGCCTAAGGTAATTAACACATCACCTTCATTTAGTTGATTTTGACTAAATATATAGTTTGGCTAAATAAGTAAACAAGTATAATGGAATGCTTACTCCCCATTCCCTCCCGCAGTATGAATTTCTAAAACACAATACTATAAAAAATACTATACACAATAATAATGACAATAAAAAGAACAATAAAGTGACTGATGGATGGTGATGGATGATCTACATGTTGAATACAGTGCAGTGACTGATGGATGATGATGGATGATCTACATGTTGAATACAGTGCAGTGACTGATGGATGATGATGGATGATCTACATGTTGAATACAGTGCAGTGACTGATGGATGGTGATGGATGATCTACATGTTGAATACAGTGCAGTGACTGATGGATGGTGATGGATGATCTACATGTTGAATACAGTGCAGTGACTGATGGATGGTGATGGATGATCTACATGTGTTGAATACAGTGCAGTGACTGATGGATGGTGATGGATGATCTACATGTGTTGAATACAGTGCAGTGACTGATGGATGGTGATGGATGATCTACATGTGTTGAATACAGTGCAGTGACGGATGGATGGTGATGGATGATCTACATGTTGAATACAGTGCAGTGACTGATGGATGGTGATGGATGATCTACATGTGTTGAATACAGTGCAGTGACTGCAATGAGTCCAAAAGAATGTTGCAGTTTAAATAATCACAAATAAAAATCTGAAGGATAATTGTGGATGTGACTATCCTCAGAAAACTGAGGATCTTCACGTCCACAATTGAAGTATCATCAGGCTAATAAAAGTAATACAGTGTACCTGCAGGTTTAAGAAGCTTGCCGCCTAAATTAACCTCCACGGCAGAGCTGAGAAGGATTCCAATGGTAGTGTTCTCAGCCCCTAGTTCATCCATGGCTGTTGACAGACAGACAGACAGACAGACAGACAGACAGACAGACAGACAGACAGACAGACAGACAGAGAGACAGACAGACAGAGTTTCAGGGGTCAACACCAAATTGCACTTCTGTGTCAGCACGTATGCCAAGATTCCCAAAGATCCCCTCCACTACTCAGAGACTTGAAACAGACCTAAGTACTCCCTGATAGCTGGAGCAGGGAAATGCCATAGTGTTTTCAACAGCCAGACAGAAGGATAAAATTAATGCACCAGGCCAAATCTAATCGAAGACTTGGAATTCCATTTCCGAACTTGCTAACCAGTTTGTATTAATGTATACATATATATATAAATGCAGGCAGCGCTGTGAAGATCTGTGTTAATGTCTCTGAGTCACAACATGGATCTTCGCAACCACGCTGTGCGTAGACATTTAAATACAGCTTTAGGGTTAGGGATAGAGAACCAGGTTAGGGTTAGAGTCAGGGAGAGAGAGAGCAGGGTAATGGTCAGGGAGAGAGAGCAGGGTTAGGGTCAGGGAGAGAGAGCAGGGTAATGGTCAGGGAGAGAGAGCAGGGTTAGGGTCAGGGAGAGAGAGCAGGGTAAGGGTCAGGGAGAGAGAGCAGGGTAATGGTCAGGGAGAGAGAGCAGGGTTAGGGTCAGGGAGAGAGAGCAGGGTTAGGGTCAGGGAGAGAGAGCAGGGTAATGGTCAGGGAGAGAGAGCAGGGTTAGGGTCAGGGAGAGAGAGCAGGGTAATGGTCAGGGAGAGAGAGCAGGGTTAGGGTCAGGGAGAGAGAGCAGGGTAATGGTCAGGGAGAGAGAGCAGGGTTAGGGTCAGGGAGAGAGAGCAGGGTTAGGGTCAGGGAGAGAGAGCAGGGTAATGGTCAGGGAGAGAGAGCAGGGTTAGGGTCAGGGAGAGAGAGCAGGGTTAGGGTTGGGTTTAGGGAGATAGCAGCACAGGGGATGCTCACAGGATCTCCGAGGAGCTCTGAACATGTAGCCCTTGTTGTCCAGGCTGCGTCTGTAGTAGTTTGAGTTGAAGGGTTCAGGATCCTCGTCCCAGGAGTCGGCGGCCCTGTTAAACAGGTACAATGCAGTAAGACAATAGTAAACATTGATGAGGGCTGATGGTAGGTGTTGTACCGCGACTCACATGTTGGGAAAAACCCTTGTCACGCCGCCATCTGTCGAGGCAAACACAGCCAGGAAGCCATACCTGTAGGACAAATAGCATTCAAACTGTGTGAAATCACTCATAAAGCTTGAGGCCCAAGGCTAGTAGAGCCTGGTCCTTTAGCCATTAGCGTTAGCGTTAGTATCAATGTACTTTGTAAGTAAGTTGCTTGACTTACGAATTGATATCTTTGTTCTTCCACACTCTGGAGGCAAGCTGCCCAATAATGCCAGAATCCAAAATGAGGTTGTGAATGATGCCTTGGTCACCTGAAACACACACAAGCAGCCTCTTTATTCCCATCACCTGACATATGGACATATATATATATATATATATATACAGTTCTCTATAATGTACGAGTGTAGTTTCAACACTCACAGTCCTCAGACTCTGGGGTGATGTCCACCATGAGAGAGAGGAAGTTCTCCAGAAACTGGGTATTGTTGTCGGAAAGTTGAAGACGCTTGCAATATTCCCTGAAGAGTTAAAATATCAATTAATAATTCAAACAGACTTTCCTTGCATGTGTTTTCCAGTGGAGGCCGAATGACAGAAAATAGATTACCTTGGAGCCAGAAATACATGTCCTGATGATTCAAAAGAACTTGGCAACAGAGACTGCAAATCTGTAGTGGGTGGAAGAAATATTGCATCGCTTCAGTACACAGGTTCAGTATTCATGTATATAACACAGGCTACACAGGGAAGGTGTGTTGAAATACTTACATTGGAGCTGCAGCATTACATCGCTCAAGTCTGCCTGGATGTAGTACTCATTGTAGGGGGGTAATACCAAGCCCAGACTGCAGATGGGAGCATTGTGAAAGAGATGAAGGAATTATTGGTATAAAGTGGAGAAACTTGTCAAGTGTGCTATTGGTAGGGCATTTAAATGTCAACTCACCTGTAATCTGTACCGTTTATGGCCGTCCAGGTATAACCCCTGTAAGCCTCATCAATGTATTGCTGAAATAGGTTAGTGCTTAAAACTAGCGATCATCAAAATTCACTGATATACCTACACACACCTACTCAATGCATTCATCGGTAAAAGCCTCTTGTAAAAGCATGCTGAAATACATTCAGTATGCATATGGTTATGTTGGTCAGTAATCATTCCAGTCAAAAGCTCTAATCAGAGACATTAAGAGCATATAGTGTGTAAGTTGTTATCATGGCATCATGGAGAAGTCACCTCATCATATAAAGCCTCATGGAGCAGTTACCTCATCATACATAGTGTCATAGAGCAGTAACCTCATCATATATAGTGTCATAGAGCAGTTACCTCATCATATACGTATAGTGCCATAGAACAGTTACCTCATCATATATAGTGTAAGAGAGCAGGGACCTACCTCATCAATGGACTTCACAAGCGTTTTAATCTGCATTTCCCCCGGCCTGCCGTCAATCATCTGTCTACGAATCTGGAGTACAAACGAAAAGGCAGAGACAGTTGGTCACTGACTGAGATGCCTTGGCCTTGGCCCTGAGCCATGTCTGATCCAGTAAGAATAGAGAGAGATCACCTCCTCTTTGTTGCTGTCCGCCACCTCTGCATCCAGGAAGTCCAGAGTCACCGGCTCAGGGAGGTCATCAAGCTAAGACAGCGTCACACAAAACATCCACTTGACATGAGCAGTGCACCCCAGCGTGGTTATATAGGTTCAACATATGCATACTGAAGTTGCAATGGCAGTTTACACCAATTAAAACGTCCACACTCTTTTCCCACACATGCGATCGATTTCATTATTTACGCTCATGAGTTCCAAAGGCCTGTTTACGATAAAGCAGATCATTATTTCTGAGCATATTGAATGTCACCTTTGGCAGCAGATTGGGGTGTAGTAGAAGATATCCGTTTGGATCAATGGCAAATATGTATCCATTGGCACCGAGCTGTTAATGACAAAGTTATAACAGTGTTAATAACAGTGATACATGTTTTTCGTGAAAATACTATGTATGCAACTTATGGCATGCATTGCACTCCTAAACCCTCCCTTTAAGGAGGGATGCCCAACTCTTCGTTCATTCTCATGATTTCTCCCTCTATAATTAAGGGATTTTTTTTCAGGGTTTTGTCTTGCCCTTAGTGGGGCTAGGGTCTGAAGGTGTCATGAATATAAAAAATATGCATATGTATATGTATAACATGTATAAGTTAATATGTTTTAATATGCTCACATTATATCGTGGAGTCAGTCTCTTGATCTCATCAAGATGCACATCCACTCCCATAACCCCTAAGATCAATTGGTTCTGGGGAGAGAAAAAGATCAATTAACAGAAATTAAATCTCAAACCTCCACATCCTTATGTTTTGAAAAGGCACAACTACTCAATGTAGACACTGATCTTATGAAAGACAGACAATAGCTAGATCACTCTGTGATATATTAAAACATCATTGCATTAGATAATTGCAGTAGAAGCACCTGTGAGTTTCCATCCATAGTGAGATTAAAGACAGGCAGAGTGCCAGTCACCACCATCCCTAGACCCTTTATAAAACAACAGTCAAGATACAAGATACAAGATATTAACATGTTTTGAATTGTGCAAAAATATTTAAAAGCATTTAAAGTGCCACTGGTGCAGCAGCATCATGAATACAGTGCAGAAACTGTGATGAGTCCAGAAAGTCCAGCAAAGTATGACAGTGTAATGTTAATGTAAATAACATTCTTGTATATATACGTTACAATACAGAATAGATATATGGTAATACCCTACCAGGGTGTCCTGATACACGTTGGTCCACTGGACCTGCTTGGCGATGTTTCCCGCCAGCACCATGGGGCGGCCGAGCACGTCCAGGTACTCCTGGACCAGAGGGGAACACAACACGACGACAACAACAGTCAGCCACAACAGTCAGCCACAACAGTCAGCCACAACAGTCAGCCACAACAGTCAACAACAGCTGGTAGGGAGGGGAACTGTTTAGGATTAGAAGTCGAATCAGCAGTCAAATCAGTATAATAGTGTTCAAAGATAAGCTGGAGACAGTGGGTGGGTGGGGGGGAGGGGGGAGGGGTTTGGTGTTGAATTTAGAGACACCAGACAAACCCACCTGGGTGTTAATCCTGATAGCGCAGATGGACCGGATCTCGAAATAGTAACCTGGCAGAGGAAAGGAAGGACGAAGACAAACCAGAGAGAGAGAGAGAGAGAGAGAGAGAGAGAGAGAGAGAGAGAGAGAGAGAGAGAGAGAGAGAGAGAGAGAGAGAGAGAGAGAGAGAGAGAGAGAGAGAGAGAGAGAGAGAGAGAGAGAGAGAGAGAGAGAGAGAGAGAGAGAGAGAGAGAGAGAGAGAGAGAGAGAGAGAGAGAGAGAGAGAGAGAGAGAGAGAGAGAGAGAGAGAGAGAAATGTGAATTATATTCATCCAAATAATCTCAATATGGCAGTGCGAAGAATTCAGTGGCATCTAGCGGAATGGACTTGGCAGAGATGGAATATAATATTCATAGGTATGTTTTAAATAAACCTAATAAATAGTGTTTTCGTTCAGAATTACCCCTTTATATCTAAATAGTGAGATGCAGCCTCTTCCACAGACACTATAATATTGCACCACCATATTCCTACAGTAGCCCAGAACAGACTAAATACCATTTATAAATGAAATACCATGTATAACTCTATCAAGGAGCCTCATCACTGGACACTTACCCAAACACACACAGCCACCCCTACTCTGCTATAATTGGTCACTTATTTGGTTGTTGCAAGAACTCAATATGACATTTCTTCTTAAGACTTATTTTTATTTAGACTTAAGACTCATATTGTATCATTCATATTTGAGCTGATGTGCATATCACTTCTTTGAAATATCAAAGGGCTTTGTACAAGGCTGAATAAAAAATAAATAGATAAATAGTTAATAATAAAAGGGTCTAGTCTTCATATGTAGCATCAGGGGTTGACACAGGACTTGTTGACTCACCGGCCACTGGGGCCAGTGGTTTTCCAAAGTTACTGGCCACTTAGCATTTTCACCAGCCAAAATCTCCCCCATAGTAGATTGACTATGGATGTGATCCTTTATCAAATTTACGTTATTATTATAGATGCTTTTGTAAACTACAATGATTTTTCATTCGTAGTAAATGCTGCCAAAAGTTCAGTGAGTTCAGTGAGTGTTCAGAGAGTGAGAGTTACGAGCCATTGCCAAATTCTACCGGCATTTGGCCAGTGGCCGGTGTTAAAAAACCCTGAGTAAGATCTTATGAGGGAGAACACAGCAGGAGGTTTGAGGGGGTACAGGACCTCAAACAGTTTGGGAACCACTGTAGTGGTTACAGGCCATCGTAGATGTTCCTATGTCGCTTGAAATGGAGGTTGGAGTCTGCAGCCTCACCGATACGTGCTACTATATCCTACACACAAAACCTTTAACTTCTGAGAGAAAAGGCTATAACATTTATAACATTTTACCATTTTATATTCTCCACTGTTTTAATAGTCCACACTTTTGTCTTATTTAAATCAAGATCTGTGTTTTAGATGTACTGACAATTAGATAGTAAGATACACCCATTCAATCGTGTATACTCCTTGACTGACTGTAAGGATTGCAGTTCTAACATTATCTTTCTAGAACTGTACCTGACTCCTGAACCGTTAAATGCTGTTGTTTTCCTATCCAGTGCACATTATGGATTTGTATAGCACTTCAGAAACAACCATGATAGCATTCTGAACCCCACCCCCCCACACACACACACAGCCTTCAATCATATTGTCATTAAAGAGCACCATGATGGGAATCCAATGGAACTTTCCACTTACCTTTATTCGTGCATGCAATCCACTGCAGGGGTGTTACATCATAGTTGTGTTGACCCACAGAGAAGGTAAATACTCTAACCTTAAAAGGCGGAAGGAGCGGAAGGAGATGGAAACAACTTTACATTGATTATTAAAATGGAAAGTCAGCAAACTTATCCATATTAATTAGAGGGTATTTATAACTGTGCCAAATAAATCAAGTCCCATCACAGGCTCGTGAAGAAACAAACCGTTTTGTTAGGCCAGTTGTAATGAACGAAGATATCCTGAGCTCTGTCCTCTCCTCCATCAGTAAATAACATTATTATTTTATTGCAGTTCGCTCGAGGGACATTTGTCTTCTGTAAAACATAGTAGTGTGTCAGAGAGAAGGAGGAGGCGAAAGAAACGGAGAACACAAATGTAATCAGTGGAACACAGGTTGGTCTAACTGTGTCTGTGACATTAAGCTGACATTTGATTTAGTCAATAAATAGACCCCCGGCATAAGCATACTGGGGTGACACTGAAACATAATAACTCACATTTAACAGCTGATTGAAGGCAAAATGAAAGCCTGACTTGTAGTCAGTTGTGCCTTTGGCATTCATCTGATCCACTGCATCTTTGAAGATGTTCTTGTTGCGTATGTTGGCCTGCACAAGATGTTTAAAGCAGGGGACCACAGCTTCTGCCTTCTCGTTGAACTAAGGATGGGGAGAAAAAGGAAACAGCTTAAGCAATGTGTCGTTACTCTCAAGAGAGAGAAGGACAATATGCAGTGTGAAACAGAGATGGACAAATCAATGAGAATTGTCTATAATTAGTGCCTTGGATACGGACCCTGGCCACGTTGACATAGTCGTCGTCCGACAGCGTGTCCAACATCTCCATCACAGACGCCTTGATGAGCTTCAGAGTCAGTCCGCTGACACTGCCGCTCCTGTGGTATAGATTTGATCACTTGTGGCATTGGTTTTTGTTCAGAATAGTTATGTAATGTAGTGTAATTGTGTGCAACTGTGACGTGAGTAAAAACTGTGTCTTACATGAATATTTATAATTTGGTTGTTTGGTCTCATTGCCATTTGTTGTTTGTTAAACCAGAGAGAATGACTAAACATTTTACAATTGAATTTCTCTGACGTAATGGCCAAGTGCTGAAGAATGTAGAGAAAATCTACGCGTTGAAGCGTTATCATATAACATGATTGACAATATGAAGATTCATATAGAGCAGGGTAGTGTTTGCAATGTTTGGTAGTGTTTGCAGTGTAAACTTTCAGTATAAACAAAAAGTGATGAATTAGAACTGTGCTTCTATATATTTAGTGGCTCTTACAATACATACAGTGCATAGTTAACAGATATTAATCTATTAAAATGTCCTATTACTTATGGTATTTTTACTCACACGTCCACAAGAATAACCATATCTTTTGGTGACGATGCACCCTGAATGTACCTGTAACACAGGAACACAAGGTAAGGCTGAGGTTAAGCACAACCCTCTGACCCAACTGTGAGAGCATTGAAACACCAACAGCAGACAGCTGGCGTGCCGTACCAGGGCCGACGACGGACATCATACAGGTCGATTTTATCCGGAGCTCTCCAAGGTGTGGCTGCAGAGAGAGACCAAAACAACACTTCAAACCCCGGTGTTTGCCAAACACATGTAAGGATGTAGTAATGGTAATGGATGCTTTTATCCAAAGCGATTTACAAGTCACGCCTCACATTCACCCACACATTCAACCACCGACGGCAGAGTCAGACATGCAAGGAGACAGCCAGCACGTCAGGAGCAGTTAAGGTGTCTTGCTCAAGGACACCTCTATGCAGGGGATCGAACCAGCAACCTTCCGGTTGTGAGGCGACCGCTCTACCTCCTGAGCTATACCACCGCCGCATATAGCGGTTGTGCTTGTAAGGCTCTCACCGGGATAGTAGCGTGTGACCCCTGTAGCGCTGCCAAATGACTGCCACAGGAGGGAGGGGTCCTCCCTGCTGTTCTCCATGAACACTTTCTCCAGAGCCTGTGTCCAGTTCAGCTCATTCAGGATGACTGGGGCTGTGGACGCAGCAGGGAAGACAAGCCATAAAGGGATTGGTTGTGGGGCACTTCTAGCACACATCCATGACTCGGAAGTAAGTAAGAGAGCAACGTGCCTCCTTTATATATGTCTGTAGGGATCTGCACCGCGGTGTACGAGTAGTTGACATTGTTTTTGAAGTTGGGATCGTAGACAAACTCCAACTTAATATGGGATGGATTTTCCATATCCCCGTCCCCATCCATCGAGTACTACGAAAAGACACAGGAAAGCACATGCATCCACATAGTCTGTTTGTTCCACAGAGCAATACAATCATACATAATACATGATTAAAACGTCATCAAATTAAAACCGCTCACAGTGAAAATAACAACAGCCGCTGAATCTCATTTTCTAATTTAGATTACCAAATCTATTCCAATTTGTATCCTACTCACGTAGTCCAGTTCAGCCTTTGAATCATAATAAGCCATATCCATCTCCTGGACAACAGAAACATACAGAGAGAGAGATCAGATACATGTTACCAATCCTCAGATACAACAGACAGAGATCAGACATGTCATCATTGAAGTCCTCTTTCAGGCCCAGGAGATTCAGTGTTGCTCTTGTGGAGGACAAAGTACTTTCATATTTTGTTTCCATCCTTTAGAGATTTGTTTTGTTGTTTTACTATAACTATGATTAATGGCTGAATCTGGGTCTCTGCACTGAATTCTAATCAAATGTGGAAAATCTAAATAGTAACGTTTGTAATTGTAAAGTTTGTGATTGTGTGTGTGTGTGTGTGTGTGTGTGTGTGTGTGTGTTTGTGTGTAAAAGCACGTCACCTAAAAGTCCATCATTTAAACTTTTCATCTCCACAGTATATGGAGATGAAACGATGGCTTTCGACTGGAGCTAAAACAGGAGTGATGATGGCGATGGTGAAACTGGCCCTCAGGACAAGAGGAGGTGGAGTGGAAGGAGGGACAAAGGACCGGGGCCACTTCACTGGGCTAATGAAGCAGACCGAGTGGAAAAGTGGAATGACCGTGGATCTCTTTATGATGGCCCCGAGCTAGACTTTAGCTCTCCCCTTTCTATCAGCCTATGCCAGCGCCGTATCGACATCTCATACCATAATAGATGTGGAGTGTGTGTGGTTGGTGGCTGGTTTAAGCAGCCTCAAATGGCCTGAGTTAGACTGATCACTCTATGGCTGGTGTGGCTGCACACCTAGGGGTCATTGTTAAACAAGTCTCACAGGTTAAAAACAGCCACCACCACCACCACCACCACCACACACATTGGAGGAAGAGCTCTAGCATGTTCCATCTGCTCTGTTCACCATTATTCAAAACTCAGCAATACACCGGATTCCTGATCAACCTGTGTCCTTGTCTTCAGGAGGAGCCCAAAAGCAGCCATTTTAATAGCTTGTGGTAGCATCAACTGCTCTACTGGCGACTGAACAGGGACCTCACCGACCAAGACAAGGACACAGGGTGATGAACAATCCGGTTTATTGCAAGGTTTTTGCAATGGAAAACTGGTGAACAGAGCAGATGGTGCATGCTAGAGCTCTTCCTGAGTGTGTGTGGTGGTGTCTGTTTTAACCTGTGGGCCTTGATTAACAATGACCCACAGGTGTGCAGCCTCCCCAGCCATAAGGTAATCAGTCTAACTCAGGCCAGGTGAGGCTACTTAAACCAGCCACCAACCACACACACACTCCACAATAGACATCTGGCAGGTGGGTCTATCTCTTTTATTTGTGGATGTATATAACCTGAGCCACATGTGCATCTGGTTGATATTAAGGTCAGCAATTCTAGTTCTGCTGCAGAAAAAACCCATTGCTCAGCTATATTCTCCTTGAACCTGTTTAGTAATAATTTAGGTCCTACAGAACTCAAAGCAAGCACTATATCTGCCGGGTAATGTTGGCAGTATCGTACAGATTCGTACAACACCAATAAAGTTACCCCGTCCCTAAATGATAGTTAAATAATGTAAAGCTTATATAGTGTATCATATAGCTTAATATAGTGTACTTTTTTTATACAACGCAATAAGTTCCACCAACAAAATGTGTTTTTCACCCTGCTGTTCAACCACAGTGAATGAAAGTAATATTGTTCCTTTAGTACATTCCAGAAGTATTTGATAACGTTGTATATTATATCGACTTTTGTATTAGGGGTTGCAGTATATAAGTACATTTACAGGAAAATGTAACTTTACTTAATATTTCACAGTTGAATTTGTGCTAGTATTTTTGCATATTGTATGTGGTGTGGTTTACTGACTGATGCATAGTGTTCACCTTGATATACCATCCTGTAGGTGTTGTGTTGTTTACTGACTGGTGCATAGTGTTCACCTTGATATACCATCCTGTAGGTGTTGTGTTGTTTACTGACTGGTGCATAGTGTTCACCTTGATATGCCATCCTGTATGTGTTGTGTTGTTTACTGACTGGTGCATAGTGTTCACCTTGATATACCATCCTGTATGTGTTGTGTTGTTTACTGACTGATGCATAGTGTTCACCTTGATATACCATCCTGTATGTGTTGTGTTGTTTACTGACTGGTGCATAGTGTTCACCTTGATATACCATCCTGTATGTGTTGTTGTTGTTTACTGACTGGTGCATAGTGTTCACCTTGATATACCATCCTGTAGGTGTTGTGTTGTTTACTGACTGGTGCATAGTGTTCACCTTGATATACCATCCTGTAGGTGTTGTGTTGTTTACTGACTGGTGCATAGTGTTCACCTTGATATACCATCCTGTAGGTGTTGTGTTGTTTACTGACTGGTGCATAGTGTTCACCTTGATATACCATCCTGTAGGTGTTGTGTTGTTTACTGACTGGTGCATAGTGTTCACCTTGATATGCCATCCTGTATGTGTTGTGTTGTTTACTGACTGGTGCATAGTGTTCACCTTGATATACCATCCTGTATGTGTTGTGTTGTTTACTGACTGATGCATAGTGTTCACCTTGATATACCATCCTGTATGTGTTGTGATGTTTACTGACTGGTGCATAGTGTTTACCTTGATACCATCCTGTATGTGTTGTGATGTTTACTGACTGGTGCATTGTGTTTACCTTGATACCATCCTGTATGTGTTGTTGTTTACTGACTGGTGCATAGTGTTTACCTTGATACCATCCTGTATGTGTTGTGATGTTTACTGACTGGTGCATAGTGTTTACCTTGATACCATCCTGTATGTGTTGTTGTTTACTGACTGGTGCATAGTGTTTACCTTGATACCATCCTGTATGTGTTGTGATGTTTACTGACTGGTGCATAGTGTTTACCTTGATACCATCCTGTATGTGTTGTTGTTTACTGACTGGTGCATAGTGTTTACCTTGATATACCATCCTGTATGTGTTGTTGTTTACTGACTGGTGCATAGTGTTTACCTTGATATACCATCCTGTATGTGTTGTTGTTTACTGACTGGTGCATAGTGTTTACCTTGATACCATCCTGTATGTGTTGTTGTTTACTGACTGGTGCATAGTGTTTACCTTGATACCATCCTGTATGTGTTGTTGTTTACTGACTGGTGCATAGTGTTTACCTTGATACCATCCTGCCAGAGATGCTCTCTCTGTAGACGCTCGGCCTCACTAGCTAACCTCTGAACATCAAAAGGGGAAAACACATAAACACTATAAAACTAAACGTTCTACAATATCCACTGTCATCAAAAGAGTAATACTAACAGAGATTACATAGTAATGTACATTATGTAATTTTTCTTGACAGTTTACAATAAACTCTAATAAGAAATGCATATAAATACAGTCAAATAGCAGTCCAGTAATACAACATAGAGGTATATGGCAACTTGAAACCAGAAGCATGTCACAAACTGGCAACCAATGTCTTTAAACGTCACCAGGTACTTGACATTTTACAAAATAAAACAAGGATTTGCGTAAAAAGTTAAAATATGAGCTGACTTACATCAAGAGCTTTGCGCTTCTTAGCCAGAAGCTTCTCTATGTCAGACGCCACCTTCTCTACAATCTCATGGGGTTGATTCTTCACCAAGCTAAATTGTCGTCTCTTTTCATTATAAATCTGGAAATTGATAACGTACATCGTTAAATACAGCCCTGACCTGGCAGCAGTGCACATTACTGACCATTAGCATATTTTTTTATAGCATTTCAAGCTCAGGCCAGCAGTCCTGAGCTGCAGCGCATAATAAATCATCATTAATTATCGTTACACGTAATATGTCCTTTGCCACTCTTTGAAGGTGCTGTAGGTACAATTTGAGAGTTGTAAAGGGAGAGAGCAAGATTTAGAAACTAAACAACCAAAAAAACATCCCTTCCCAAGCTCTCTCCTCCCTATGTTTCTCTTCCGTTGAGAAGTGTTGCATTGCACACACCTGTGATTGACAGGCAAGATAGAGAACCAATCAGGGAGGAGATGCCGTGGTCAGAAATTAGCAGTGAGCCATCTTCAATCACAACAGACTCTCACGGAGCAATTCACTCACTTAGCTATAAGTGAGTGAAGTGCTCCATGAGAGGGACTGTTGCGATTGCCACTTCAACCAAATAACACTCAAATAGTAGCTCTAAAATGTTACCTACAGCATCTTAAGCTTCCACTCACTCAACACAGCATATTGTTTCAGAAAAGGAGGTGCACATTCTGACATGAATTTTGTGTCATATATAATTCATATTTGGTGTAACATTCATCTGTCCAATATATATATTTTTCAAATAATCAATTTATAAAAGGTAAAGTGCATCATGCGTGTGTGTCACTGAACACCTCAATCATTTAATAACCCCTCATTGGTTTTAGCAGGAAGCTATCGACCCTACGTGGCGATACAATTGCGAATTAGGACTGGAACTAGAGTGCTGCATGTTAATGACAGAGAGATGCAGGTGAGAGTTCAGTACAATGCAGACACAGAGCTGCCTACCCCTGACTCTGGAAGGGTGATGCTCTCAGAAAGGCCATCAGATCATTCGTTTGCAGCATGAAAAGCTATTTTCATTTATCACCAAGCACTGCAATGTTGTATTTGATAACGAGTGCCGTCGCGTTAAATGAAAAACTGCTTGTGATGGTTAATCGCTCGCTTTTGCATCGCAAACTGAGTGGAATGATTCCTTGACCGATTTCTGCTTGCTTGGAGTGGAGGAGGGGATTACTGGAAATGAATGAAAAAGTCCTTAGTGTGGCCTGACCATCTGCTCCTCTGGCGCTAACAGAGGACACACGCCACAACCAGCCCCCCTGCGTCCCACACACACACACACACACACACATGCACAAACACACACACACAGACACACACATGCCGATGCGCAGCAGTAGAGCAACACACACACACACACACACACACACACACAAAGGAAGGCAACAACAGCTCTGTCACTGATGATCGTATTATCTGGTTTGCTGCTGTTCAGGGGCAAGAAGCATCTATCTTCTTCAAAATGATGTCAAATCAGATACTGATTTACATCCGTATGAAATTGGATGAAAATAATGAAAAAAAATGTTAAAGGGGAACTTTGCCGCTTTTCAACTAGCTTTGTATCATTTCCATGTGAGAAGTATATGCAAATCAACCATTGAAACCTTTCCTCCCTGTTGCCAGTACCCAGATGAGACCGAATGAAATGACCCCAACCCCTCTTTACCCCTACGATTCTCAACCTGTGCTGAGCTGTGCCCCAGAGACACAGAGAGCAACAATTGCATTGGCATCCCCAATGTGTCGCTCAGATTGAAAAGCTGCAAAATTCCCCTTCAACTCTCCTGTTTTTATATGTTGCCGTATATTATGGCACAACTACACAGTTCCAATGAAGGCTGTCACTCAACATCACCACTGTCCCAAAGGACTGTTAGTCAATACCTTGCATACTTTGCATTGTGTGCATATCACCATTACAGTAAACAATATGCTGATGACAACAATAGATCTCGATCTCTCTCTCTCTCTCTCTCTCTCTCTCTCTCTCTCTCTCTCTCTCTCTCTCTCTCTCTCTCTCTCTCTCTCTCTCTCTCTCTCTCTCTCTCTCTCTCTCTCTCTCTCTCTCTCTCACACACACACACACATACACACATACACAAAGCTGAGTGGCTGGCCACAAAAGCTATTAAGATACACACAACCAGCCAGGAAATTCAAAGACCCAGTGTTATTGGTTGTTTATGCTCCTGTTATGAGTCTCAACACTACAATAGAGAATCAAAAAGCTATGCATGTAAATATGCATGTAATATGTAATTGTCTCCCGGTTTGTGTCAGCTCCTGAACTGCTTTACACACAGTGGGAAAATCCAACCATTTTGTGGCACAGACCATTCAGCCCAGTGGATGTTTTACATTGTGTTTTAATGCAGCTCTACAACCATAATCACAGTGTGTTAAGACTACAAACCCCTTTCAGCTGCTGAGCTCCAGTGATGTGCTGGAACACTCTGTCAATCTCCTGCTCAATTCTCCTTCCCCAGTGCATTATCCTGTGGACAGACAGTAAGGTAACAGTTAGGAAAACCTTCAGCAATGCAGAGACATATAGGCATATGCTTACACACAGTTATACCACAGCTACCACAAAAAACACTTGATCCTGATTGGTCAATAACGATTAAGGTTTCAAATCAATGCGCTACAAAGCCAACATCAACAACACCGGTCAAAGACAACTATCAACCCCATGTACAACTGACATCCGATATCTGATACAACCTGGGATCGGAATGTACCACTCCGGAAAATAATGTACGACGGGGGTGGTGATGCTTACCATCGGCAAAGTCATGGTTTATTCCTTACGTAACACATTTGACATAAGTGATAAAAGTCCTAATTGGGTATCTTAATATATATAATATAATGCACCATCAACCAGTTTCAGAGATAAACAATTAGTTTTAGGGTTTAAGGTAAGGTTGTCCCTACAGGTTGTGTTGACTCACCAAACCACACTTAGTTATGTAATAGAAGGTGTGTGTTTGTCAGGATGAGGAATTAAGCCCCATTGGCCCTTGGGCTGTGCGTTTGTTTTGAGAAACAAGACGGATGTAGCTGTGGTAGAAAATGCAGCTATTTTCAAGCCGTAGATTGATTTTGTAACCAGTCTGTATTTGTGGCCATGTAATTGTGCCCTCTTCCTATTTGTATGCCTTCAATTATTCACTAAGCCACACATTTTTGTTCACATTCAGTCCCTGTCTTGCATGTTAACATTCCCACACTGTAAGTGCAGACTGCTCCCATTGCTTCGCTGCAGCCCTCCTCCAGCGCCTTGAACTGCGAGTCCTGGGCTCCATCCCATCTCCTGCAGCAGGAGATACGGCCAGTGGAGACCAGACTTCGCCAAGGATTCCATCTTACCACCTCACCCCCACCAGCGCCGTCAGACTCTATTCCTGTCTTCTACATCCCACAAAGAACAAACCTTTCCTTTCCTGATTGAAATAGCAACTAACCATATGTAGGGGGGGTGCCAACATTACTTTAGCCATTATCAAAGTAATCATGAAGTTGTGTGTAATCCCTATGTGTAATCCAGTACCGTGAACAATTGCATTTAGATGGTCTAAATCATCTAAATCATCAATCCAACCATCCAAGAAGGGATGTTCTTCTCAACCTTTCAACTTGAGCCTTGTGTTAGGTTAGTAGTACCTTATCACATCATGTATATCAGACCTTTCTACACATAAGGAATACAACATCCAAGTGTTTCAATGCTGTGCATGTAAATGTACTCACTGTCTTAAAATGATTAAACAGCCATGTACTGTATGTCTTGGTGAAAGTTACGGATTGCACCATTATGACGATAACGAGTCTCTTTAGTGTGATTGACAGGTGTCTTTATGAAGGGATTGAAAGAGCCCACACCACTGAGATCCACTGATGTGGATGACTCTGGGGCTCAGACAACTGACAGGAAAGATGGAAAGCTTAACCCCAGAGGTATGCCTTGAGTGACACACTGATACCATTCCCGTGTTTCTTTTAAGGATGACACACATGCTGGTCCAACAGGGCTACAGTCTCCACAGCGGTGGAAGGGCTTAAACAGTCAAGCTGTTGGTTTTTGGAGATATTGGCTATTCCTCCTCCATTAGGGCATCGGAGATCCCTAGCACAGTGCAGTCAGGAGGACAGAGAACAGCCTATTTCCATACAACTCCACTCGCACACACACATGCACACATGCCTGCAACTACACTCGCACACACGCACGCCCGCCCGCACGCACGCACGCACGCACGCACGCACGCAACGCACGCACGCACGCAACGCACGCACGCAACGCACGCACGCACGCAACGCACGCAACGCACGCACGCAACGCACGCACGCAACGCACGCACGCAACGCACGCAACGCACGCACGCACGCAACGCACGCACGCAACGCACGCACGCAACGCACGCACGCAACGCACGCACGCAACGCGGGACGAGAGGGCGGGACGCAGAGAGAGGGAGAAGGAGAGGGAGCGGATGTGGGGGGGGGGGGTCTAGCCTACATGCTGTGTAACCCATATTCACATTAGAGACAGGAGGGGGGAGGTCTGAAAGGGTGGAGTAATGAAGGAACGAGGCAGAGAAGGGTGGGGTGGGGAGGCTTGGAGCAAGGATGGAAAGCAAGTACAGTGGATGTAAATCTCTTTTAGCCATTGGTAAATGGGATGCGATGTGGTTCTCCTTTGCGAGGCCAAGCTGCAGGAAGAAAGCAGGGCTCGGGCAGAGGGTGGTTTGCTGTTTTTTAAAGTCCCTCAGCCAAAAAATATCCAAACAACACAGGAAAGGAGAACAGAGGTGCTAGCACCTTGCAGCAACCCAATTAATCATAAACACACCACTACACACACACACACACACACACACACACACACACACACACACACACACACACACACACACACACACACACACACACACACACACACACACACACAAATACAAACGACTTCATGATTTATAGATCCCCATTCTAATTGGTAAATAAAGCACAGCTGTGATTGGACGACGTCTCAAGCCAAGACAACCATCTGGTGAACTCCTCTCCCTCCAGCCGCCTGAGTGCAGCGCTAGAGGCTCTAGAAGCCAGCTGTAGTTATAGACTAATGAGGAATGAGGAGAGATAAGGAACAACAGGATGATGATAATGAGGAATATGTCATATATGATTCTAAATTAGTATGCAGCACAGCTGTGTAACTCTTGTTAGGGCAAGACTAACTCTTCATAGTGGGTTATCTACTACATCCATACATTGTAAGGGGTTATGGGAGATAGCTGGAACAATGTGATAACCTAGAATGGGAAGACAACTCTTGTGCTTTAAAAAACAACCGGGTCTAGAGAAAGAAAATGCCTAGACTTTGATATGTTATGATATGATAACTACTTCCACACTCAAACTCCAACTTCATTCTTTGTTTTCTTGAAAGCCAAATCCTAATTGTAGGCTAAGTAACATTGAACTAGCTCAATCTAGCTATCTTGGAAGATATTAAACCATTAGACACTATAGGCCTATCGTCTCTCACAGAGAGCCAGAGATGTAATGAATTAATGTCTTCATTAAAGTGTCCTGTGACTTGGAATGCTGTGAGGGCTTCAAGCCCTACAGTAATCAATCATTACAAATTAAATCATCCTTTCTGAACTGGGATCTGAACAAACATTTAAGGTCTAACTATGTTGATCTCTACCTTTATTCGAGCCTACTATATATAGTAGGCTATCGCCAACCGTGGTGGTAAGTCTACGCCTTAAATACACAAACACATGATTTTTTTGTTCTTCTTTTCTGTCAAATTATATAACGAGTGACTTGAGGGGAGAGCGTTGAACGATACGAGTGTTGGTTTTTTAGTAACGAAAACTCATAAAGCTCATTATACGCAACCACCACTGTGTTATCAATTAAGAAACGTGACACACTTACGTGTATTGCTGAGGGAACGTTAGCGCCTCGCATCCAGGCCGGGATGCGAACAGAACCAAGACAATCTGGATGGAAACCAGGCAGACGACGCTGCAAGACTGTGTACCTATCGCCATTTTCCATTAAAAAGATTCTAGTCACGGCGGGGCGCTTCGACGCTTAAAATAAAGAGCTCCTTTAAACAAAAGAACGACGGCAATATAGACTGATCTAAAAGGGACGGCGGCTATAGTGTATTGCCATGTTCATTCTCGTTCTCCTGTCATATCGTTGGCATTGGACGTGAGCTCACGGTGGAGCGCTATAGCGATGCTCTAATGATGACAGCTTCCGAGACACTGCGGAGAGCCGCTCAGCCCCGCGCGCCCACTCCATCTCTCTCCTCCCTGGTACCCAGAGGCAGGAGGCAGGCACGCTCACGCGTGACAACCTGATCGATAACTAAGACGATAATGAGGCAGCAATACGACTGCAAAAAAACGGATAGCCCTAGCAACATTGCCAAATGTAGGCAAGGTGTAATAAAAAAATACTTGAAATTTGAAATGACTGGCCACCATTAAACTGTATATAGGCTCGAGGAGGCCCCTCTGGACATAACCGTTAATGAAAAGGTTGGCAATGGATGCATTACCGTTATTTCAGAGGGTCATTCAATGATTAAATTACTTTTAATCCAACCATTCTCATCCAGCCTTTATACAAGTCAACCGTTCTCCATAGTGCACTGTACTGCACTGTATTCATGATGCTGCTGCACAACTGGCACTGGCAACTTCACTTCTACACATCACAGTACATATCATCCACCTGTCACTTAATTGATATTTTTGTTGAGTATAGTATTTTTTCTAATATTGTGTTTTAGTAATTCATACTGTGGGAGGGAATGGGGGGTAAGCATTCCATTGTACTTGTTGCAAATGGCAAATACAAATATTGTATCGAGTATCTTGTATTCCAAATGCTGATTCCTAAACATTAACATATCCACCTCCCTCCAATTTGGTATTAACTCAATGTTTCTGAAACAAAGAAAGGGTTGCATGAGAGGGATGAGAGTTTAAATCTAAACCTGTTTCCTGTACTGCTGTAGTGTGGGCAGAGTGTGTGCAGCGCCAGATATTTTTAAATGTGGGGATCTGCTGTAACTGACTGGAACCAGAATGGACGGTTCTCGAGGAGTTGGCTTGTAGTCAACAGGCCTGAAGTGTTAAAGCTGCTGTCAGGACTTGAAGGTACAGATGACTGTAATTAGAGTCTGCAGTCTTCCAGCTGCTAACCCCCCGCCACTGGAGATCGCTGTAAATTGGATGGCAAATCCAAAAGGAGGACAATTGCAGTCACAGTGCACACTCTTCACACCATTCAAATAAATGTGTTCATTCCATTCGACGCTATGTTTATCATACACCTCCTGATATGGTTTTGGGCTAAGCATAAAGTATACTGTTTTATATATACTTTATGATATTTACGATTTCACAGATGCTTTATTTAGTGATGCATCACCCCCCCCCTCCTAATAGTGCATAGCAGGGGTCTTCAACCTTTCTCAGCCAAAGGACCCCTTGGTGGGTTGAGAAACGGCACAATGAACCCTTATCAATAAATAAAAAATGCTGCTGCATTTTATCCCAGGCATATAGGCCAAATAATATATTTATAACGCCGTATTACTTCTTAATATATCCAGCTTTGATGCTTATAAGCCATGTTGACATAATTGAAATCTTATAATAAGCAGGATGTGTTTTATAGATTTCAAAAAGGCGTTTGACACAATACACAGAGGCGTGATGATAAAAATCCTTAAGGCTTATGGAGTTCCTCCTAACCTGCTCCGGGCCATAGATGCCATGTACAGGGACACAAGAGCCAAGGTGGTAACCCCAGATGGCGACAGTGAGGAGTTTGACATCCAGGCAGGGGTGTTGCAGGGGGACACTCTTGCCCCCTTTCTCTTCATTGTAGCCCTTGACTACGCACTTCGGAAAGCCATTGCTGGGCGGGACCAGGAGCTTGGCTTCACAATCACACCCCGGAAGTCCAGAAGAAACCCCGCTGTAGTCCTAGCAGACCTGGACTACGCAGATGACATCTGCCTGTTGTCTGATTGTGTGGAGAAGGCACAGGAGCTCTTGGCCAGAGTGGAGGAGGAATGTTCCAGGGTTGGCCTCAGACTGAACACAAAGAAGACTGAGGTCATCACCTACAACACCCCCCTGGACCACACATCTCTCAAGACAGCAGGAGGCAATGTGCTGGCAGAGGTCAGCGACTTTAAGTACCTGGGTTCCTGGGTCAACTCAACGGAAAACAGGACCTCAGGGTAAGGAAAGCGCTGGCATGGAGGGCCCTAAATGGAATGGCAAGTGTGTGGAAATCCAACCTCCCTCGACATATCAGGCTGAGCTTCTTCCAGGCAACCGTGGAGTCTGTTCTCCTGTATGGCTGTGAATCCTGGACCCTGAAGCCCACTCTACAGAAGTCTCTGGATGGGTGCTACACCAGAATGCTGCGTGTTGTACTGAGCATTGACCAGAACGAGCATGTTACCAACAAGCATCTGTACGGGGGGCTACCAAGGCTAAGTGACAAAGTAGCATCGAGAAGGATGAAGCTTGCAGGTCACTGCCACAGACACCAAGAACTCCCAGCTAGCAAACTAGTACTCTGGGAGCAAACACACGGGCACCGACTTAGAGGACGTCCCACGCAGACATATGTGGACATACTGAGGAAGGATGCGGGTGTGGAGAGCTCCGGGGAGCTAGCCGGATGTATGGAGGACCGAAAAGATTGGAAGCTCCGGCAGCAGGCTCGTCTGAGGACGACCTAGATGAGATGATGATAATAATGATTCTGACTTAGAGGTAGAATTGTGGTGAAACATGGGGGTAAGGTGAAGGCAATAATTGGTTTCTGCATTAATCATGTTTGTGGACGCCCTGCAGCACCCCTGGTTAAAGACCACTGGTGTTTAGTATTGCTGTTCTTTCTTTTGTCAGAGATAAGGGATTAATAAACTACAACCATAAACACATGAACATAAATTGATGCATAGATGAATGACACACATAGCACACAATAAATGATTGGCACTTCACTTAGGCTTTCTGCCAAAAATAAGGTAGTAAATACATTGTTAATTGAATACACCTGTGGGCCCCCATTGTTGGTCGCTGGGTGAATGTGTGCCTAATTCACTTAGCTATGATAGCGAACGAGTGATGGTAGATTGATTAGTACTCACAAATAAGCCTGTTTTGACCAAAAGTGTTATTATTGGTATGGTGTTACAATGAAAAGTGTCCCCTAAACAACAGATAGGAACATAAAGGGATTCCAACTTCTAACAAAGAATGTATAGGCTCTTCGCTAGGTAATGCCATGGAATGCATGCTTGAAGGTGAAGTGTAGAGTAAACTGCAATCATATATATGTCACCAACTTGTATTGTGATTCACTCTATTCCATCTACTTGTGGTGTACGGTGTCCCTGATATTGTGTACATCTGACCTAAGGATACAACTTAAAAATGACCCCTTAGTGGCAAAAGTAAGAATCTACTGTCATGTGCTAACAGTTCATCGGGTCTTGTTTGGCATGAACACGACGAATACTTCCAGAGATATGACCTAAACAATATAATTTTTTTGGAATTAATAATTTTATGAATTAATAATTCTAATTCATAATTAATAATTGAATACACTATTTATTTAAAGCAGAAGAGTGAGGCATAACTCCCCTGGGGGGCGCCAGAGGGTTCAAGGAGGTGCAGAGAAACACATTTCCCTGTGCAGATACATTTCTCTGTACAGGAAAACAAATTTTCATCTAAAGAACCACTGATCCAAATAAAAAAAAACTTTTGATACAGATGCTCTTGGTGTGGATCTAACCTTAACAGCGATAAAGTTTGTTAAAGTGTTTAAAAATAGCAGTTGTGCAGAAATTAATATTTGGATTCGCAAACATATTTTTATCAATCATAACTCTGCTTCAGAAGACCCCAGGGCTTTGTAACGTGGTATGCACAAAAGAGGAAATCTCAGAATCTATTTGAGTAAGGGTTTTGTCTAAGTGCTATGCACCACTTTGCCCACATTACAATCCATACAGAAATGCCCATACCTCTGTGATTTGTTAAAAGTTTGTCCAACTGGATACATTTCTTCCTACAGTGAAAAGTCCCAAAAAATTCAGCAATCTAATAAAAATAAACACAAACACAAATGACCAAAACAAATTCCAGAGATTCACCCATTGTATCTTTCTGTTTCTATTGAGACAAAGACTATTCCATTTATGAAGAATATAACTGGCCCAATCAGGTGTGCTGGGAAATAATATAGATAGCCAGTTTCCAAAAATGATTCAGTTTTTTTTTTATTCAAACTTCACTAAAAAGGCGATTATCAAAAAGCTTGATTAAAATATGAGTAAATGTGTCCATATGTGAATATTTTACAATTTAAGACCCACTATTCAAATAGCAAATTATATTACTTTGGATTGTAGTGTCACCCCGCGGTTGCGCACGCGCATCCACACCCTGTACTACAATGATTTCATGAATTAAACCAAAATCAAATCTAAATGTAGCTTGGATTAAGGATATATATCACTGCATGTTCCTTGTTCTTTGGCAACATCTGCTAGTTGTTCAAGTGGTCATCAGTAACCACGTTCCCGAGGGTTAAAGACTGGCCTCGGTCTCCTTAGGGAAGGCGGGAACACTAGCAAGAGCCGGAATGAGTCGCTCATACACGTTAATACCGCTCAGAAAGACCTGCTCGTTCAGGAACTCATTGTGGTCATGCAGAAGGATGGGTGTCCTGTTCATTGGTGAGAAGCCAACAGCAGGAATTCCCACCTAGGTTCAAGAGACATGATGGTTAGCGTTGGTTAATATGTCATACTAGGAATTTAGCATATTGCTCAAGAACGGCTACAAGGAGGTTTGGGATGGGGATCAAAACACAGACCCTTTGGTCTACGAGTCAAACACCCTAACCTCTACACCAGGGGTCTTGAACCTTCTTCAGCCCAGGGACCCCTTGGTGGATTGAGAAACAGTGCAGGGACCCCCTATATATATTTTTTTCAATACAATGGCGTTTCATTTTATCCCAGGACTATAGGCCTAATAATATATTAATAATGCCTTATTATCTTCTAAATATACTCAGCTTTGATGCTTAGTTATCAGCCATGTCGAGATAATTACATTTACATTTTACATTTAGGGCATTTGGCAGACGCTTTTATCCAAAGCGACTTACAAGGTGTACATTAGTTGAAGCAGACAATAGCATAACGCTGAGGTACGTGAACATAACAATAGAGCAGTTCACAAGTATTCATATTAACAAAATCAATGCTCAAACGTTTACATTGTATGTGCCACACTGGTGTGTGGCAGGATCATAGTGATTCTAAGGGAGTCGCCCTGTGGAGAAAACACAGACTTGAATGTGGAAGTTGGGTGAAATGTGGGGTAAGGCGAGGGCAAGGATTGGTTTCTGCATGAATCATGTTGACGGCTCCCTGGTTAGTACACACTAAAGGTCTTTATAAGTCTTCCATAAAGTGTAGTTCAGAAGCAATACAACATGAAACGGGGGGAAAGCAGTGGTTAAAACCCTTGAGAGGTAATGTTTCCTGATACTTACTGCTCTGATAAAACGGCTATCAGTGGCTGCAGGAAATATCTCCTTTTCCAAAAGCATATTCCTGCAAATAAAACACAGCCATTAGTCATTACTGTACTTCCACCGGGGAAACATGCACATTAGATCTGTTTATCAGGACAATGTGTTACATAAGCTGTCAACTGTAAACTGACATTGCTTTGCAGGTAGTGCTGAAGGCATTCCACCAGGGGTCGCTGTCCTCTGTAGAAGTTATGTTCTGGTTCATGTGCTTCTGCAAAGGGGTGGTTGGTGTCAATTGCACTGCTTGTACAATGTACACAGTTTAAGAAACAGGGTGAGACAAGGTACCTGAGCAAACTCATAGGTGATTCCTTCGCCTGCTTCTTCACACCACAGCTTGATCTGCTTTTCAAACTCCTGGAAGGGGATTTCAAAATGTTTTGGAATTACTTAGCGTTACGTACATTATACAATCAAACAACACTGTAATTTATGCTTTATTTTCATGCACGGTTTTGTAGCATTAACAAGATTATGTGTGCATGCTCCCTTTAAAATTCTACTCTACAGTGGAGTCATTTCCGACAAATACATTTTACATTATGCCCATCCATTAAGCGTATAATGGGCTTTGCAGGTTGAAATAATAATAATATCAATAATAATAATAGAAAAAGTCCACACCTCAAGGTTCTCTGTGGGTGGTATTCTCAGGTCAAAGCTGACATCCATCTCAGCAGGGATGACATTGTAGGCCACGCCTCCTTTCACCATGGTCATATTGACTGTGGTGACATCACCGAGAGTTAAACACCGGCTTGTATTCAACCTGCCAATCAAAACACAAATCATTCTCCACCTTCAAAATCAATAAATAATAAAGGACCATGCCAAAGTTCTACCTTCATCTCTGTTTTTTATCGGTCCCTCTATTGTATCTATGATCAATCTCTCTCTTTCAACTGGCTTGTTCCCCAAATCATTTCACCAAGCTGTAGTTCAACCAGGGCTGAACCACAGCATGGTGAAATGATTTGGGGACAGAGCCAGGACACTAAAAGATGAAGGTAAACCAAGATGAGGGTAGAATGTTTAGGGTGGATGACAGATTAATTTAGATGAGAACTGTTAAGAAACACTTGAGAGAAGGAGTCCAAGATTGTTGAGCAGGAACGACAAATAAGCGTTTTCATGAGACTACACTAACTCAAATATACTTATGAATAGCAACCACTAGTAACAGCTAAAGGTGCAAATCCTACACATTGTCACTTCAGTCAACACTCTTTCATGTTATGAAATATAATAATACAGCTATATTAGTGCTCAATATTTTAAGTAATTGTATTGTGTTTGTTTGCTATGTTTTAAACTTTGTAGCACTGAGATTTTCTTTAAATGAATATAAATAAAATCCATTATTATTATTATTATTATTATTATCATTTCTTACCTTAATTTTTCCTTCTCTCTGAAGTCCATGAAAGAGTTGATGATGTTTCGCTAAAGGAAGGTGAAAACATAAATATATAAGCACATCATTATATGAATTGACAGACCAACATAGAATCCACGCCGCTGCAGAATTCTTAAGGAAGATACATACAAGATTTTTATTGGCCATTTGCAACAAGTTCAATGAAATTGTTACTCCCCATTCCCTCCCGCAGTATGAATTTCTAGAAACAATACTATAACCATACTATAGACATTAAAAATGAACAGAAAAAGAACAATAAAGTGACTGACGGATGATATTTACATGTGTTCAATTGTGCAAAAACATCGTACCAGCTTCTCTGCAGCCGTGTTTTCCACAAACCGAGACCCGTGGCCAGGACTGCCTGGGCAATGGATTGTGATCCCTGAAACAATGACAATAGTGTAGTTTAAGGTTGTGAGTTGGTGAGTTGCTGGGGTTGTGGGCTGAGTGTACTCTCCACTTACACCAGGGGTTCCTCTCTCCATAGAACACTGTGAATGCTTCCCCAGGGTTTGCCAGACCTAAGGCAACACACATAACAACAGTTATGACAGTGACCTTGTGTAACCACGACTACAGAGCTTACTTAAGGCCAAATAGATATACAAACAGATATTGACTCTGGATTGTGTATCTATTCATAAAAAGGCTCTACCTTCATCAAGTGCAAAGCCAATGTTTAACTTTTGAAACTCAGGGCGAGTCACAAACGTTTCCATTCCTTTCTGACCCCCCACTTCTTCATCTGCAAAAAGAAAAGTGCAATGTGCAAACAGCAAACATCGCCACAGTTTGAATTCAAATCAAATTAAATAAAAAATAGATAAAGAGTAAGCATAAAGATCAGCAATAAACAGGCAGGTCTTACCAGGAACAAACATTAAATGCACAGTGCGCATTGGTTGACTTCCCTCTGCTTTCAGTCGTCTGACTGCCTGGATGTACCTAGTGACAGAGAGAATACAGGGGAGTGAATGCGACCGGAGCAACGCATGGTTGTATTGTGTCATAACATTCATAGGCAATGAAGATCTGCGTAAAAGATCTGCGTGTACACCCCACACACCGTAACAATTACTGGGATAATCCTTTCAATTCTGCATACCTCTGTCTAGAGGTATACCTCTGCCTCGTAGATGACACGGCCATAGAGCATGTATACCAATTACTTTGTCATTTGGGTTTATGGTTATTTAGAATTAGATTGAAGTTTTCGGTGAACTCTTTCACTGTACAGAGAAATCTATCCACACAGGCCTTATAGGTCCAAAAGGAAAAAATGTTCAGCTTGCCAAATTAGTGGTAAAAAAAGTATGTTAATTTGTGCACTTAATACTTGGTCGGGGGTCCTTTGTAGATTAGATTAGATTCAAATTTATTGTCAGTGTACAGTACAAGTAAAGTACAGTACAGTGAAAGGAATTTGGCATCTAACCAGAGTGCAAATGTTGCAGTAAAGTGCATGGTAATATATAACCAGCAGATGAGATGGCACCCCAAATCATCACCGACTGTGGAAACTTCAAGCTACTTGGATTCTGTGCCTCTCCCCTCTCGCTCCAGCCTCTGGACCTTCACTTCCTCATTACATCATCAGTGAGCCTCAGCAGTGCCACAGGCTGTTTACCTGGGGATTCCATGACACATCACATTGATGCAGTCATTTGTGCAAAAGGAGCCCCGACCAAGTATTGAGTGAATAAATGAACATACATAGGACATGAACAATCCACACACAAACAGTAGGTATCCACAGATACGCTGAATACTTCATAAAAGCTTTCTCAATAAAAGAGCAGATGAATATGATATTAACCCTAGATTTGATGATGTAACATGATGCCCTGTAGGGCTGTGTGATGAGCCTATGGAGCGTCCTAGCGTGTTTATACCTACTGTATAGTGACACACTTCATATCCTGCGTCCCTCGCCCATAAATATTACCCTCTGCATCCTTGACTCCTGCGAATGCATCGTACTTCCAATGTTCCTGGGGGGGAAAAAAGTAGTAAATTAGATTGCCATCCTGTGAATGTAAAGCAACATGATTCTGAGAATGTTAACATGGCATACCTGGAAAACGGGCACAACATCTGTGTGTGAATTCAACAAAATGGATTTTAAAGCAGGGTTGGTTCCCTCCCATGTCATGATGGTCACAACCCTGCGAGGAAATACCTGAGAGGTATCAGAAGATTGGTTTAGTTTCCTTTTTTTACATTATTTTGGTTACGTTGTTTGGTTCATTTGTAAAATTGACTTGGACACACCTCAATCTTTTTCACAGGCAGGTCAAGCTCCTCTGCGATTCTGTCCAGGAATCGAAGGGCCGCATCTGTAGATACAAAAGCATGAAGCAGCTCTTAATAGACGAGACAGGCAGTAGCTGCAAAAGCTGATGAGTAACCAAATCACTGACCTACACACTACAGGGTCCTATTATGATGTGCCAATAGCTGGGACAAAAGGACAACTGATGTTAATAAACGGTTACTTTTTAACCATAACTTACATGGTACCTACACACGTTAAGACTTGTTGATTAAAGTCCTCCACTAAATGGCTTTACGATTGATCATTTACAAAAAGAATGATATTCAGAATAAAAAGCAACCTTAAGGCTTAAGGCTTAAGGCTTAAGGCTTAAGGCTTAAGGCTTAAGGCTTAAGGCTTAAGGCTTAAGGCTTAAGGCTTAAGGCTTAAGGCTTAAGGCTTAAGGCTTAAGGCTTAAGGCTAGTGAAGTACCCAATTACCATAGTCGGGCTCTGGGTGTACAGTCTTCAAGCGGAGGTACTCTCTGAACAGGGAAACAGACGGGTCCTCCCCGGTGGAACCCTGGGCCGAACACTGTCCGCCTCCGCCACTCGGGCCATCTTTGTCAGGCAACATTATTATGATCCCCTTTAAAATCAGAAAAATAACTATAAATACATTTTCTAACATGTGGCTGAGTCTCAGGTTTCAGAATCATTTCTGTAAGCAATGGGAATCAATGTGACAGAAGGCAGAATCACCTGGAGAGATTCAGTATATATGGTATTGTGGAGTAAAATAACTATATGAGTATTATGGCCATGCAATAACTAGAACTAACCTGTCTAACCTGTCTAACTAACTGTCACAGCCCTGGCCATGTTTCATCAGGAGGCCAAATGTTGTGGTATGGGAAGGCCTGGAGCCTTCCTCCCTTCCTCCCCTTTGTAAGAGAGTCATAAATTGTCTCCCCGTCCTAAGCATTATGTGTATACAGTAATAAAATGCAGACTAAGGGAAAGTGCAAGTTGCGAAACAAGAGTGGGGAACAAACGGGGACATGGTGGCCCAGACCATGAGGAAGTGATGACCGGCTGAGGACACCAGCAGCCCATCTGATTCACAGGGGAGAACAACACGTATGAAGAAAACCACCTGACGGGTGGAGAAGAAGACGGTACCACCGGATGGGCGGAGGAACCATATAAAAGTATTGCGTATCGAAGGAATCTGGGCGGCTACGAGGTGTGAATTCTTCTAGTGACGCTGAGGCGGATCGCCTAACGGCGAGGAACTCAACAGTATATATACAGTTTGTAGTGGAAGTGGTAGTGCCTGCTGGGGGGGGAGAAGCATGCCGGTATCAACACAAGGGATTGGCATAGAGATAAATCAGCAGTTTCCACATCTTAAGAACCCAGAATAAACATCAGAGGCCTCACAAGGCTAAAGCAAGCTTTAGATTCTGGAAATATATAGTAGAAAAGTCACGTACACAGCAGAGACAGGACATTTACCAGCACACCAGGGGAGAGGGAACATTCATAGTTAATACATGAATGGTATACAGCAATACAGGTATTGCTGATTTTAAAGAAGGCTGCATAATCCATAAATCAACATAGATCTTCCCCCCCCCCCCCCCAGGGCAAGACATACACGAGTTATTCATAGTGTGCAAAGTAAAAGTTCATATAACCTCAAATGAAACGGTTCTGCTTTAAGACTTAAGAGTTAGCTGTCAAACACGACACGTTGTTGGTGTCAGTATCATTTCACCGAACTACCTTTGGGTTCATCCAGTTCTATCTACAGTGTGACGGCTGTTCCCCTCCATTCATACGAGAGTAGTACCCGAAGGGTGAGGGTGGTTGTTGGACATTAATAATAAGAAGAAGAATAAGAATAATAATTCATTGCATTTATATAGCGCTTTTCAAGACACCCAAAGCGCTTTACATTAGATTCTAATGTATTGACATTGCACAGCACAAGCGAAAATAATTTAGCATCTAACCAGAGTGCAAAGGTTGCAGTAAAGTGCATGGTAATATAATTACAGTTAGAGTACTATAGTACAGTTAAAATGTACAGGTTAAAAGACGGTCTACTGGGTATTAAATGGGATATGAGCATACTAATATATATATACATATATATATATACATATATATATGTATATATATACATATATATATATATATACACACAGGTAAGTGAGTATTTAACAGGTAGTGATCGGTTATTGAAAGCAGGATAAATATATAAAAATGTAAATGTATATACAAGTGAGCATATATAAATGTATGGCATACATGTATATAAATGTATATACAGGAGTAGGAGCAGTTAGCCAGATAGCTTAACATCTGCTGGTTGTTAGATGACTCACCCTTCGAGCCTCGAACCTTCCCTCCTCAATGCGTCGTTGTTGTTGTCGGAAGTGGAACCCGCGTCATCTCCGACATACGGGGATCGTCATCGAGCCTCACGTGACGAGGCTGACGCTAAAAAGGTGTCTACGTAAGTTCCCCCCCCCCCCTTACCCCTACGGAGGGTTTTTCTTAAAAGGACTAAACCGAAATGTATTAATAAATAACTAATAGTATACTATACTATACTATACTATAGTTTAGTAATGCTTACATGAATACATAAATTATTATTTAATTATTATATATAAATAAACACACGCAAAATTATAAACACGCACAGGGCACACTTTTATTACGATATGCAAATTAATGATGTATGTTTGCTGCTTAACAAATCAATTTTAAATATATCACACTTTCTCAATTTAAATAAATAGATAATATTTGCTTAATTCCAACATAGCTCAAGCTCTTATTTAGATCTCCTATTAAAACACAGCCAGTCATTAATAACAATAGCTTTCCTTTAAAGAATATACACCAAACCATTCCAAGATAAACATGTTCAAAGATTTTTCATAGCAGGTGAAATACGAAGCTTAACTTGGACAACACACATTTAAAATACATAACCTGTAACATTGCATACTAACAGTAGGTGCTGTCACCGACAAAAATGGTAACAATGGAGCCATTCTACATTTTTTTCTCATGTTCAATCAGACAAAACATGATAAACTAGTCTAGCGTTTGTCTCTATGTAACATTGTTGTAAAGAACAGAGCTGTGGTGGACGATGAACTTTACCATTATAACATTAAACAACTAAGTCAAACTAAAATGTGTGCCGATGACTCCTGCATGGAGTGACGTGCGTAACAGACACCAGGAGTGACATACTGTTTTGTAACAGATATTACAATTCATCATTCTCCTCGTTTCCCCATCTTCCTCAACATTCACTGCAGTTTGCCAAGAAAGTCCAGTAGTGCTTGGTGAAACTCTTTGGGTTTGTCCATGTAGCATGCATGGCGGGCTCCTTCTAGCTTGACCACTGTGTGCTGTGGAAGTTGCAGGAGATTCTTATGGGACTGAGCACCAAGATTAGTGTCCAGGGCTCCATACACGATCAGAGTGGGAGTCTGAAAAACAAAAGCGTAGAGGGGGACAAGAAGAACATTACATTAACAACTTGGGAATATAAATGCATATAATCCATACGGTTTCAAAGAAATTAAACTAGACTTTGGAGATGGAACAAAGAATCTTTCTATTGAATCAAACACCTCACCCACTACTACCCTGCTGTCTCTGACCAGATAGTCACCGTCACTAACAGCTGAAAGAAAAACATGTACCTTTCTAATGGTAACCACTCTAGGGAAGGAAAGCTGTACCCTTTCCAATGGGTACTAGCAAGTACATACACCCTGAACGCAGATGGAAAACCAGTTTCATTAGGATTCCTTCTTTTTTGGAAACATGCAGCCCGTATATATATATATATTATATTAAGCTTCAACTGTTGATACAACTGCAAACCCCTGCTCACTACCAGTTGAATACTTATATATATATCTATATATATCTATATATATATCTATATATATCTATATATATATCTATATATATCTATATATATATCTATATCTATATATACATATATATATACATGTATGTATGTATGTATGTATATATACATATATACATATATATATACATACATACACACACACACATATATATATACATATACACACACACATATATATATACATACACATATATATATATACATACATACACATATATATATATATACACACATATATATATATATATACATACATACACATATATATATATACATATACATATATTATATATAAGTGTATATATATATATATATACATATATATACTGTATATATAGATATATATAGATATATATATATATATCTATATATACACACACTTATATATAATATATATATAATATATACATACATACAGATATATTATATATATATATATATAAATTCCTCACATATCTTATACATACTCTATACATATACTATACATATATTACCATGCACTTTACTGCAATATTTGCACTCTGGTTAGAAAACATTCCCAGGAATATCCTCTGACATGGCCTTTTCTGTGGACTTCCGGTGTTTAAAAAAAATGACAAATGCTACAATCTCACATTTTGAAATGTGATCATTATCCAGTTTAACTGAGTGTCAGTTAGCCAAAATACATGAACTGCTATTGGGATGTGTGCTTTCAGTTTTTCCATCTTTCCTGGGTGGCTGTCATTATTGAAACTTGATATCTTAATAACTCTTTGTTAGCAAACCTATTTTGGTCTCCACAACAATATGCAAGGGTGAATTTATAAAAAGGTGTTCGAAAAACTACAAAAATGAATTACAATATTGTTTGTGGTTTGCTTGGTTTACCCCTATAATAAACAAGCCAAACGTACTACCCAAGCACTGCTCTCCTCTCCTGCTGTGGATCGATGAGTGCAGCTTGTGAACACAGCGCTTATTTTGAGGAAAGGACAGATGAGGAAAGATGTTTCGTGCAGAAATATCAGGGTTATGGCGGTTATTTGCAGTGACCGTCGATCACCACCGGTCAGTTGACACACAGCCCTACAACTTAGCGAACACTAGTTAATAGAGTCAGGGGCACCTGATTGTATTAACTCGCAAATGCACAACCAGCATAGTTGCTCATAAAATATGATCAAATAAAGCAGTGTACTTATCCGGACGTCATTTACTATTCTAATATATTGCTCACCTGAATGTTTTGATATTGCTGCGGAGTGTAGTTCCGTGTTCCGACGGGAGCGATGGGGATGTAGCCATTCAGCTGAGTGCTGTGCTTGAAGAGGAACGGTAGAGAGTAGTGGCCGCTCATGGAAGGGCTGAGGAGGACCGCCATCCTGACGCCCAGCGACTCCATGAAACGCTGAAGGAGGTCCACTCGACTTTGATCGCTCTTCAGTGCGTCCGAGTCGGGTGAATTCCCAAATCCTTGGACGAAGACGATGAATAGATTAGACTTTGTGGATACAGTTGTATTAGAATTAGAACAATGTTACGCTCTATGTCAATGTATTTCATATAAAAACAAGAGCCTATGAAGAGTTTTCAAAAAATACTTCACTGTATACCAAATAAATGCTGTCAGATTCAAATTATAGATATGTTTACGTTTGAACACATAAATATGGTGGGAAGGAACCCCTCAAATAATTAATCCGTTATTAAGTGAGCAATGCATTCCACTGTCACATGAAATGTGACATTGCCCTTTAAATGTGTACCTGGTAGGTCCATAGCCAATGCTTGAAATCCATTAGATGCTAGTAAGGCCAGAGTGCCGAGTTCTTCCCAAGTTTTCGATGAAAAGGCCTGGCCATGGAGAAGGACCACTTGAAGCCTGTGAATGAATTCATATTTCCATCTCTAAATGAATTAGATCTTTAAAAGTGTATCATATGTCAGAAAATAAAAAAATAAACAGTCCCTGGTATTTCCTACAAAAACGTGCAGCTCTCACCTCGGCAATATCTGCCTACCAGATGCATCGACAGGTAAAGCTTCTCTGAAGAACAGTGGAGGGTCCCCGGGGAGCTGGCCGGTACGGATGGACATGTTGACGCTGGAGGCCGGCGGAGGGGAGGCAGCAGCCGGCAAACCCATCCTCTGAACGTCGAGGGACGGCTCCATGCTGCCTTGTCGAATGGACGGCAGCAATAGGTACAGCAGTACCGTAGCCAATAGCACCAAGCCCAGTATGACCAGGCGATTACGCAAGAAATTCATTTCAGCTAAAATGTTGGATCTGAAAAAAATAGTTGACAAAAAGGCAAATTGTGATAACTGTGAATTAATGTAATAAGAGTACAATTGCTGTTTGCATTTGCGTTAGCTATATACACAAGACGGTTCCATTCCATCATCCACGATTCCTGGTAGACCTAGGATTACATTGACAATGTTGTAATACAATATTATGAATAATGTTTTTGTATATATAATATATATACATACCAAAGGTGAGTACTGTGGAAAGTATTTCAACAACAGAAGGAGGATGATGGTTCACACTTCATCGTGTCTTGAGACGTGCTTTACTGTTGGCGTTTCTGCTTGGATTCAGCTATTTCCGTCATCCACTGTAAATATCTATATTAAATGGTATCATAAGTGATAACTACAAAAATGACTCCCAGTGAAGAAATAGTTTAGTCGTATAATAGTCTTGCACAGCCAGAATGTAAACCGACGGTGTTACAGACGTTACTGGTGTGTGTTATCGCGAAACCACAAGAAACCACAGCTGCACTTTCAACGTTCCACTCTTCAGGAATAATGTAAAAACACACGAAAACACAATATTGTACCAACATAAAAAAAAAAACCAGATACAGTGCGTTTAGTTATTATTTTTAAAGATATAGTTGATATATAATCTAATGATTTAAAAAAAAGTAACCCCTGGTAAATCCATTGACATCGGAGCACTTTACGTCGCTGCACAAAACAAACCAAAGACAGCGTCATTTCCGGTTGAAGACAAGCGCCGTGACGTCGTGCAAATGGCCGGAAGAGGCGGGATGTTATGAAGGGTCGCGTGTTGTTTTGATCATTATTGATGCTATTTTGCAGTTTATTATTAGTCAGTAAGTCCGTTTTTGGATATATATATATAATATATTCCTCCTCTCCATACTTTACATATTTATTACTAAGATACCCGTTTACTGTACCTGCCATATATATTTAAATCTCAACTGTTGATAGAACTGCTCCTACTCCTGTATATACATTTACATTTATATATATTTATCCTGCTTTCAATAACTGATCACTACCTGTTAAATACTCACTTACCTGTATATATATATATATATATTATTATGCTCATATCCCACTTAATACCTAGTAGACTGTCTTTTACTGCAACATTTGCACTCTGGTTAGATGCTAAATTATGTTCTCTTTACTGTACTTGTGCTGTACAATGACAATACATTTGAATCTAATCTAATCTAATCTAATATTGTTTAATCAGCCAACGTTGACATACTAGCATATACTCACACACACACACACACACACAACTGAAACAGACGTTCCAACTCGGCATGGACACAGGATGACTTCTGGCTGTAGCGTTGTTAGAAGAGAGACTTTTGACTGAGCATGTTAGTCTTACCTATCGTTGTCATTTTATGATTGATGACGGTATTATATTACACTCCTTATATTTAGCACCTGTAACTGAGTCTTCCAAATATGTAAATCAAAGTGAAAGTAAGAACAATTTGATTTATTATATGTATGTCCCAAATTGCACTCAAATGTTGTATTGTGTAAATCACACATCACATTATTAAAAAAAGAAAGTATTTTACAAACAGTGTTTTTTTTAAAAAGATGAAAAAGTCGTATGGTGATATGGCTATGGTCTAGTATCCATATCACTACCACTCTTATCTTTGGCTTCACGTCAATTAAAAATGATGAAACTGACAACATGACATGGCACTAATTATGTCCAGTTTGATAGAGAATACTGTTTTTAACATATGCTTTATTGATTTAAATATAATCAAGTGTATGGCTAATCTTTACGGCACCTTTTCCATATTTACCTTTTTTGTATCCTCAAGCAGAGGATCGTACTTTGAATGGCAAAATAGCCTGAACAGGCATCTTGATTATCCGTATTATTGTATAATGTATTGTAGCCTAAGACTAAATCGAAAAGGGCTGTCAAAATGAGCACTTCATATGCTGTACCAAAAACATAACATGTTCCTTAATACCAACTTAATCCGATGATCAACATCAACTCAACACCAAGGTCCGTTTAAAATTCCAGTTTTCCATAAATAAATACATATTTCCCTTTCAATTATATAAGGCCCAACAAGTTTACCACAATTGACTATGCCATTGTCAGATAAATGTTGTTATCTAGCTATCAGTCCATGTAGCTAGATTTGCAATGAATGAATGAAGTAGGATATCAACCTATTTGTGTCCACAATGCGTACCAATGGCCAATCCTTCATTTCAGTCATTCCAAAGAATTTCGTTTTTCAAGACTCCTGGTAGTTTGAACTTGACATCAAGGAAACTGTCCCAGACGTCATTTTCCAGCATCATAACACAATCCAGTCAATCAAATATGCCATTTGTCAGCCAGCTGATGAGTTATCATTACTTAATAATAAATGCAATAAATATTTCACCTATAAATATGATTTACCTTTATGCTCATTGATTATGTATATTGAAAGCCAACTGAAAATATCAGTGTAAATTCGTCAGAATTTCTTAAAACACATTATGGAACATTAAGTGCATGAATTATTACTGGCAATAAATTGCTCTATGACTCATTAATGCATCAAAACCAACCAGATTTAGAAAGAATACTAAACATTAGAAATCCTCAAATGGACCGTTTCAGTCTCTATTAAGGCACAATTAATACATGAACGCAAAGGACATGGGTGAGCCAGGGGCCAAGCTTGAGGTGGTCTTTCTCACAACCTTGCTCAGATGCATCACCAAAGCCTTAGCTTGTTCTATGAGCACACACTGTTAACTTATATCTTATAGTCCACTGATCACAATAAATAAGGGAAGTGAAATGTCCCCCAGCTGCCTAGCTAGTTGCGTGTGGGCAATGACAACGTTGCTGACGTCAGTGCTTAAAATCAGGTCAAATGAAACTCTAAAGAAGTGTACGGAAACTGACTGAATGTGGTTTGGCTCATGTAAATGGCCCAGCATGCTAAATAAGGAGTGATGGGATGCCTTGCCATGTATCTGGTGGGGCCGGCCCCATCGGAAGAATGTGTGTGAGGAACTCTGCCTGTAAGCATTAAACGCTGCCCATTTCATGTCTCATGTTCTCACCCATGTCTCATGTTCTCACCCAATTTAATGAGGTGCGTCCATCATTTTGTTTCCCAAGGCCTTTGATCCAATACCAAGTCAATTGTATACATGCAATCACACATATAAATGTTATAACTTCCTCTTTGAGCCGGGTTCCTTCAGTGGAGCAAAGTGAGGAGCCCAAGTGGGACAATAAGACTCAGGGGCCAAGCACCCAGAAAACTAGGAGCTCGATTCTCCTCTTTCTCTTTAATGCCACATCCTTCCCCTTGGTAGCCGCTGTAGCATTGGCACTGAAAATGCGCGCGGAGTTCCGCTAACTCTGTTCGGCCGGCCTTGCCTGTCACCTTCCACCGGCCACCCTGCATTGTAATGCTATGGCTGGCGGGGCTCAGGTGTAGGTACGTGTCGGTGTCGGGGAACCTGCGCAGACAGCGGCCGTGGGAATGACACAGCAGGACGCTGCACTGTTCCGCCGAGTTGGAGACGTTGACCAGGTATCGGCCCAGAGGCCCGCCCAGATACTCGGAGAGGCTGGAACAGTTGGCCTGGATGGAAACGGGAGGATGGAAGTTTATATATTTGGTGTTGCACACAGACGCGTCTCTACAAGCTCCCACAGTTGATTTAGTTTTACTTAGTTTATTGTTTTTTTTATTCTGGACTCATTACAGTTACTGCACAGTTCTGCACTGTACTGCACTGTATTCATGCACTTTAAAATGCTTTTAAAATGCTTTTTGCACAATTCAACATATGCATATATCACCCATCAGTCACTTTATTGTTCTTTTTATACAGTATTGTTATAGTGTTGTATAGTATAAGTATAGTACACAGCATAGTATAGTGTTATATATATATAGTATACATATATATATATATATAGTGTTCTTATCACAGCTACTTAAGCAGGTGACCTGGCAGTACGAAATTGTGTTATTCATCTTGTTAATATGAATACTTGTGAACTGCTCTATTTTTATGTTCACGTACCTCAGTGTTATGCTATTGTCTACTTCAACAAATGTACTCCTTGTAAGTCGCTTTGGATAAAAGCGTCTGCCAAATGTAAATGTGTTAAATTGTAGGAAATTCCTACTGTGGGAGGGAATGGGGAGTAAGCATTCCATTGTACTTGACAATCTTGAATCTTGAATGACGCATGTAGGTTAGGGAGAGGTCACCCACCTTACTGCTTGAATAGCTGGTATCGCCCCACAGGATGACACCTGCCACACCCAGAGCCACACTCTCACCGATGGTGGACACCAAGTCCGTCTACAGGCAGTATTCACATTAATTTGAAGTATGAGTTGGACAGGCAGGACAACGATTTTCAAGGACATTTCAGAACAGAACTTATTGTAGAACTTATTATTATTGATTAACAGTTATTATTATTATTTTTTTTATTATTATAAACACATCCTGATTTTGGAAAAAGAGGAAACATGCGTTCTACTACTACTTGTGTGTGAAGAGAAACTAACCTCGGTGAGCAGTGTCAACTCATTGGTGTAGGTGGGCCGGGCGTAAACAAATACAGGCCGCGCCACTCCATCCCCGGTGGACGCCAGGCGCATTCCCTCTTTCACCCTGTTACGCACAAACTGGCGTCCAAAAGATGTGGACCGTAGTACTGATGCAATGTATATAGATGGGAAAAGTGCAGTGCTTTCCTTCCACAACCAAGCAAGTTGGTTATTCCGTGTGACCTCCAACTCAGGACAGCGGCCAGTGTATCCATTCAAATCACTGGTGTAGTCATGGTTGTAGCAATCGGGGAACAGATAGAACCCCCATAACTGGTGTGGCCTGAGGTTTTTGGCAAGTCTTAAAGTCTCCAGCATGAATTTCTGAGCTGACAGTTCAAACTCTTGCTGGGCAACTTTCCTTACTCGCTCTGGGAGCCAATCGGGGTTCTTCTGGGCAACCATAAGTTGAGACTTGTTTCTGTACACATCTTTGCTGTTCCAATTTCGAATCCACAGCGGGCGCCATTCCTCCCAGTCGATGACAGCCAAGCCCTTTGAGCCTGGCTTGCGTATATACTTTTGAAGACCCGCTGGCATTTTCTCATAATGCTGAGAGAGGCTGACGCTTTGCGGGAGGCCCCCGTTGACTGGGGTGCCATCGTGCTCATAATAAGGATACAGACCGAGTCGGTCCTTGTAAAATATGGTGAGGTTCTGTCCAACGAACCCTTCCGTGGGGTATGCCACGATCTCAAACTGCTCCAGAGGTAAGTGTACACCGTGACGTGGGGAGCAGTCCACTGTTGGGGCATTCCAGGCGAGGAGGACGGGCTTTTGGGAAAACAATGGCAATCTTGTCTGTTTTAGCTGTTCTGCACAAAGGCCTGTCCAGGGTATGAATAGAGCCACAAACAACCATGGCACTTGGCCACGAAGTACATCCCCCATATTGATCCTCTCTCACGTTCTTCCCAGAGTCTCTGAAATAAAAAACAGGAACGATTACTTACCCAGAAAAACAACTTCCACCCAACCATGTTCTGTCTTTCTGGTTAATCAAAATACTGCATAAGAGTGAACGACATTTCAGTTTCTTGTACATTTAGAAACTATACGGACCTAAGCTATATATGTAAACTATAATAATAATTATATATAAATATTGTATATAATAATAATAGTTAAACTATAAAAAAACTAAATAAATACATGTCAAATGACAAACTCGGTCTCTAACAGCATATGTGGACAAAGCAGCTAGCCGGCTAATATTTGAGTACATTCCTTCAAAGTGCTTACAGGTTGTTGTCATGACTCTGATGGTTCTGATGATGATGATGGACACACATCGGTCTGCTGTAGTATCTTCCGTGGTAACATGAGTACTATTATACATAACATAACTTCATAATCTTCTTAGAGAACCTTAGAGATGGACTGCCTCTGACCTGTTACGTTGACAATGGCAGCCAAAACACTTCTTCGATCCACTCATGGGACTTTCCAATGATTTGTAAGGAAACGCAACGTCCGGACACCATGCCATGTGCCAATTATTAGGCATTATTAATTTAATACATATTTAATTCACCACAAGTAAACACGTGATAACCGAGTTCCAGAGTAGTAGTAGTAGTAGTAGTTGTAGTACTAGTAGTTGTAGTAGCTAGAGGGCGGCGGCGGTGAGCGGACCAACAAGAAAGCGCATTGAAGTCTCAAGCGAGGGGTGTTATAAACAATTATAAGTCATATATTGATGTTTTAGATCTACACGACTTATTATAGAACGATGATACGTTAAAAAAAACATTATACTACATGTCATCATTCCACTATTGCAAATGCCATCGAATTAAACTGTCCATAATACAATGTCTATGTGCCTGACCTCCCCCCTAATATATATCTGAGTGAATGGTCTGTTCCATAAAAGCGGTCTTCTATTTACGCTTGGTCATCTTATTCATTTTAGAGAGGCTATTGGAATTTGAGTCTATTTATACATAAATAAATACAATTCTTATTTAACTTACTTTCTTCTAGGCTATAATAATAATTCTAAACAAAGATACATATCAAAGTAGCAGGATGAGATATCATACCACAATTATAAAATGTATGTTTGTTAGTTTTAAAAACATAACATTATAATATATTGTATGATTACGTAATACTGTAATATTATTATATTTAAAATACAGTAAGAGACTCACCGGCAAATCTGAACATGAGTTCCTTTTCTAGTTAAGTTCCTTAAGGTCCAATATGGCACCGTGATTATATAGACCCTAAAACTCCACTTTAGGTCCTCCCTAGCAGACCAGATGAAAGGGATACCTGATACCTCACCTGAAGTTATCTAATAAGATGGCGGTGTTATTTCGTTGGTGGTTTCATTTCTAATTTAAAAAAAAAAGAAAAGAGAAGAGGATAAATGAATAAAAACAGCAATATATTGCGTCTGCTCTGCTAAGCACGCTTTCCCTTTACAGGTGCCCCTGTCAACGTGCCTTGGGCTGTATCTCCATTGGCCAGTCTATTATAATGTGAATGAAAAGATTAATTCACTAAGTTTAGTTCTTGACTGATCCCAAAATTATTCTCAGAATGAAAATACTTTAAGCTGCAGAAATTAAATGTTGTAATAGCAATAACTGGGTGGATTGTGATTCATTCATTTCTTATTAACATCTCCCTGCAAGGGCTGCCCTCAATTTCCTGTCGAGCTGTTTTTTATTGCAGTCCTTGGTAAAGCAATAGCCAAGTCTTTCCAATGGCTTAAGATATTCAAGACATTTTCATGGCTGATTAATTGTAGTTTGTCCAAGATAGATAAGCAAAGATACACAATATCATTACTTTGGTTGTTCATATAACACATTGACAGCCATATCACCAGAAACCAGTAAACAACATGTAGTGAAACAGTAACAGCTTTTAAGGTCAAATAAAGAACTTAAACTTTAAGATGTTTTTTCTTTCCTTAACATGTACTGAAACAGAAAAATACAAGGTATTCCAGTCGTATCGAGGACTACAATGGTAAGATCCACCCACGTAAATTGTGCATACACAGATCATATATGTTGTCTTTGATCAATATGTACGTCTCATTTTGATCATTGATCTGGTCTCAATCAATAGATTAACAAACCCATCTAAGGTTCTCCTATAGGTAATGACGATAGTGCCTGGACCCTCAGTACCTAGATTGAGACCATTAGTCCCCTGTGGTTGAAGCACCACAGGGAGAGAACTGACTAAAATCCCTTCAGTCAGCATTATTTTTAACTCGCCTTAGCCTATTGAGATTAAATTGATTTGTTTCCAGCTTCAAATCCCCATGTTTTCATCAACAGTGGAGCGGAGGAGAGCATGCAGTCTTACGTTGGCAACAGAAGGAAAGTAAAAATAGTAAGGGAATTGGCTTTCTTTCTGAAAAGCAATGCAAAATCCATATCACAGCAATGGAGCCGGGATCAGAGCACATTAGTTATTAAGCTTTAGAGATTTATATAAACGTGGCACTACTTTGCAGAAACTTACAGTATGACATGTTTTACAAATGATGCATGAAAAACAAAATGACACCAATGAAACGCTTTGAATTGTAATATAAATAAAACATTTATTTGACCAGTTATAAATTAAAAGTAAACTGAGTGAGCCCAAGCAGAAAACAAAGGATCTGTACTCGGTACTCGGTGCTCATGTACCCTGTGCTGGACATAAGGGCTGCACACCTCCTGTTAACTCAAGCCTAGATCCATCACTTATTACAATATTGCATTAAACCACTTCTGAACTTGTTGGCCAATAATTGTCTACTACGTAGGGATATTTAGTGTTAAGCAAATTAAGGTTCATGCACGGTTGACATCTAAGCAAGTTATATCGGCATTGCACCCAAACTGTTTGGCCTTGATTAAATTGGATGCCGTGTGTATGTGTGTGTATGTATATATGCTCTTATGCCACTAACACAAAATAGTGATTAAACAGCTTGCAATTCCTCTCAAATCATATGGAAATTGTTTGTGTTTAGGCCATGATATAAATGACAGGTCATCATTTAGCCAACACCGGGAGTTAAATAATGTTGTACATTCTTCTCTTCCACTGCTCCGAATACTAGGAGGGGTTAAATGCAGAGACACACATTTCCCTGTGTGTGTGTCCATGTATGTGACCAATAAAGGAGGATTCAATACTCGAGATTTATATTTATAGTTAGTTTCTTGAAGTGCATGAGTCCCAACAAATTATAAAATAATATGAGACCCTGCTGATAAGAAGTCAGGAATAGCCTACAATAATCAAAGATGCATAGGCACACTAAACGTACAATCTACACAAGGCCCCAAAGACGTGGACCTCTTCTATGGTTTGACATCGTTGATACATAATCAATTGTTACCTCCTCCTCTCTGTGTCAGACACAGATCAAGTGACAAACCATGGACATAGTTTGCATGCAGAGGCTTCGCACACGCCTCACCGACCAGTCCAAAGGCCTCAGGGCACTAGATGTCTCAAGAGGTCAGTGGGCGGTGAGGTTCCCTTCTCAGAGAACGGCAGGACGGAGTTTGAGAATGCTCAGACATCAAACTTCGCAGAGGACAACCGGAAAATCGAAATGGATACAAGGGTGATCCAGCTTTATCATTCCCTGTATGGAAAAAAAAAACAAGACATTATTTGGATTGACATGATACTAAATCTAAATATTAAAATACATGTCCGGTAAAGTGACAATCCCCCACCCCCCTTTCTGACTACACACCTGAGGTGTCAGATTCTTTTGAATTCTTTTGAGCTTGGCCTTTTTACGGCCATTTTTTGTTACAATTGTCTCTTCGTAGAATTCATGGGCCAAGTCGCCGTCCTCATCCAAGTACAAGGAGCTGCAAGACAAAAAAAGGGATTCATTCACATTACGTGAGAAAGACAATGCATTTCACAACACATGTCAAAGCACGGCAACAAAGTACACTACTGTACACAGTCCCGTTAGGATGCCGTGGTCCGGATGCTCAACGTCTGCAATACTTTCAACAGTGATTCGAGCATGTGACACAGCGATCTGGTGTGCCAGGCTATATATATATATTTATTTACCTTCGTCTCGTAAACACAAACGGTGTTGCACTTGGGAAACGCAGTCTGGTCACTGATGGCTCATTTTCATCTTTGATGGTGTCCTCGACGGTGCCGGAGCCAGAGAAAGGCCAATATCCCCTGGATTTGGAGCCACTCACGCCCATCTTCAACTGTGGCTCATTCTTTTCCTGGTCACAGCTCTCTGTGTGGTGTCACAGCTTCAACCTGCAGAATACAAATAAATGACAGGGAAAACAAACAGAAAAACCAAATCAACATTAATACAAGGTGGCTGAAGACCATACAGCCCAACATCTAATGTGATGCAAAGTCATCATCACCTTTTGAGATGCCTCTGCTAACCATGCCTTTTGTTGTTCACATAAATTGGAAATCCAAAACATCCAAACACAGGCAATAATTAACACAACTAGAAAGATCACTTACACAACACACAGGGCTAGGACGTGTTTGGACCAAATATGACCTAGATTCATTTTTTGTTGTTTTTTTGTTGGTCGTCTTCAATGATTATACTATTAGTATAAAGATAAAAGCAGTAATCACACACAGTATTCCGTCTGTCTACCTTATTATGGGACCGGACTGTGACCAGTAGTTAACATAACACACCATACAACAGTCATTCTAATGTTCACTGTCACTTCACAGGTCATCGCTTGATCACCGTTCTATGTCATCGCCATTCTATGTGGCTAGCTAACCTCCCTACACACGGTACATAGGACGTCGGATTTACACAGGAGCAAAAAGACTAAACGAGGAACAATTGCGTCACCTTATATCTCCAATATCTCCGCGTTATGTCACCTAAATCAACGGTGGTTCCTCCTGTCGTATTTCGAGTAGGTAGTTAGACAGCAGTTTGGAGCCCTTCCATCTAAGCTAAACACACTCACTGTACTGTACGCTAACAGGAAGCAATACCTTCGTTTCGTTACTTGTTTTAAGTCGTTGGGAAAAGGCTTTCGTTTGTACTAGCGCCACCAAGTGGGCAGTGGGGGAACCGGTATTACAACGACACACTACTAACATACAGTAATACTATCATCAGACCATACCACCATTCCACCAGTCGTTTTTACTCAAAATGTCCTCAAGGTGCTCATTACTCAAATGAAATAATTATAATGTGATACATCAATGACAATAAAATATTATGTGCAATGTATACATTTGTAAAATGTGTGATACTAAATTTAAGGTGGCTATTGTTTTCACAACAATTCTAAGAAAACGTGTGTGGTTTGACATGAGTTATCTTGTAAACTTTTCACAAAATATAACTGTTGAATAAATCTGTTGAAACCCCATAAGCTCCTTATAATAATGTATATTTTTTAAACATAGGGCTTCTGAAGCACATCCATCAAGATTCAAGATTTTTAATTGCCATATGCAAGTACAATGGAATGCTTTCTTCCAATTCCTGCATCATGCAAATAAAATAACATTCTGCAATCTAGACCTCATTCCTCTTACAGGTGCTGTCGGTAGAATTTAAGAGCTATAATTTGAGTGTGTCATTCGTTAGAAATGCCATAACCATCCGTGAGCTATTAGTCTGGACAGATACTCTGATTGGTTCAGGGAATCCATCTTGACTGTCAGTCACAGGTGTGTGAATGCAACATGTCTGAATGGCAGAGGCATGGAGGGAGGGAGGGAGCTAAGAGGGGGACCTACCGCACCTTTTAGGCTTTTATCTCTGCTCAGTTTTAAAATGATACCCGTTCTTACATTGTTTCTTAATTAATTCTTGTTTTACAGTTAGCAGCATTATAGACTACAATTGGATTTGATTCCCTGCAATATTATCTCAATGTTGCTGATCCATAGCAGCTATTAACTGAAATAAAGATTCAGCTGTAAAAAACCCATCCGTTGTGCTGTTATCACTGCGCTATGGACAAGTCACACCGTAGCTGAATTCAATTAGAATCCTATCTCATTGAGCTGCACTGTAACCGGTTACCTGCTTGGTTCCCAGGAGGGTAAACAGACTCAACCCATTGAATCAGCTTGAAGGACGAGTGAAATGACGTCACATTGCAATGCATTTGATGGAACATCATTTTCTGATGCTTAATGCACACCTGGATAACCCTTAATAATATAATATGTAAATGATGTATTTCTGTTGTGCATCACTTTAAATTAATATTCTTCACAAAAACATAAAAGTCTTAAATCTATAAATACAGTATACAGAAGAGGCCAAATACTAATACAGTGATCAGCCAGCCTAACTCTGCCCTGTGCACAGGCGTGTCTGACCACATCAACACAGTATGCTACTGGCTGATATGGCCTGCTTTATCTCCTCTCTGGCCAGGGCATAACGTTTCGCTATCTGACGAACGCGCTCCTCTTCTTCGCGGTGAAGCATCCGCAGGAAGTTGCACAGCTCAGGAAAGCTGAAAGCATCCCACTGTAAGAAATAAAACATCATCTGAATTCTATGACAGGATATTCTAGCAGTTTCTTATGCAGCGGTGGTGCTCTCTTGAGCACTTCATGTGTTGACACTTGAAACGTACATTTATATCGCCCGTTTCATTCTCTTTCAGAACCAGGCTCAGGGCCTTCTCACTGGGCCCAGCACAGAGGCGTAGGTGTAGCGGACACGCCTCCTCAGACAGTTTACGCAGGTACACTGTAAAAAAAACACATACATGCGATTGAGTAACGAGCATAGGCAGAGCTAATACTTGGGTTTTTTCAATTTTACCAAATGTAATGTCTAATTAATACATGTTTCACCTTGATTTTGACTCTCTGTGCGCTCAAACAGGGCAAACTTGGCGGGGTTGTCCACCACAGTGAACTTGTTGAGGAGTGCCTGGATGACTTCTCGCACGCGGGTCTGGGAGCTGATGTGCAGGTGCTTGGCACTGTCTCTCGGGAGGTAGAAAGATGTCCTCCGCCTCAAGGCCTCCTGTGGCGGACCTTCTTGTGTCGAAGACACTTTGCGTGGCGGCGGCAGAGAAATTGGACGAGCCAGCTGAAACTGTACCCTTATAAAACCAGTATACGACCCGTCCTTATTCTGAAAAAATCATAATGAACGGTAATATTACTATATTTAATAATATTAATAATATTAATATTACAATATTTCGGTTCAAAGGCAACTTTAGTTATTTCTACCTGAA
>CM051002.1:32658187-32688187 GCA_027704905.1 Muraenolepis orangiensis | reverse complement strand
CCAACTGCATTGTGACTTGAATAAGAACCTCCGCTCTGTTTGCCAAGTGGGTCACCAACAATTATATGCACACGGCACAGAACAAGGGAACACTGTGACTAGAATCCCCAAATAAGTTATCTGGAAGTGTTATTATTATCATTATGTTTTACTTTACATGCCAGCTTTGGTTTGTCACGTTAAAGCACTTTAATAAGTCGTTTAACCCAATCAATTGATTAATCCTGTATTGGAGTTAAACCAGTACTGTCCCGAAAACATGTTCTGTTATACTGGAAACACACACACACACACACACACACACACACACACACACACACACACACACACACACACACACACACACACACACACACACACACACACACACACACACACACACACACACACACACACACACACACACACACACACACAACGGAATAGGTGTATGACCTTACCTCTTCTGCTAGTTCCTCAGCAGTAGAGAAGGGACATTAAAGAGGGGAGGGCGGCCCCACCGCCTGTCACCCTTTGCATGTTCCTCCAACTGCGCATGCTCCGTAACCGTGGGATTAGGCTCCTTCTAATCCGCTCGTCCATCTCCTACGTGCTCCATCGGGACAATGGCTTGGATCAACTAGAAATAGGACTAATAAAATAATAATAATAATAATAATAATAAAGATTAGGCCTGCGGTAGTAGTATGTTGGCAGACGTTATCAGGCATGGTGTTCACTAAAACGTGTCACTTTAAAAAAAATGTAAGGATTCTTTTTCTTTTTCCACAGATTCACAGCCACTCGGTGGCCCACTTGTGGAGAAATCCCTCAGGCGCCAATCTGTTGTTCTAAATTGTCACTCACATCAGAAAGACAATCTTGAAATGATATATTGCACTAATCAGCCAACTGGCCTCTTCTTCTTTCATCCTTATCCATGATATTCATGTACATTGTTTTCTCGTCTTGGACTTTTCAGGTAGACCTGTAGTAGTCTATTTAACTATTGCAGTTAAAATATTGTATATTTACAATGTTATTTTATATACACAACCACCAAACCAATCAATGTTGGTCTAAAAAGATATCATGATCCCATGAACAGCACTTTTAACTTTTTCTCAGAAGAAAACATTTGCTGTAAGTGTGTTACATCTCAATATGCTGTAATGGTGGTATATAGAAACCACACAAGTGTGCCGAGGATCACGCACCCTTAAATAACCTCATTATACTCACATTAAAATCCAATTGCATGGCATTCTTCGAATGTATATTCACACTGAAAGTATATTCACACTGTAGATATGACTATGCTTCTAAAAGTGAGAATACCAGAACTATATCAATAAAACCATGTTTAACTAACTAACTAACTGGAAATAACCTCCAGTGCTTCTTACCCCAACACTGTCTGTCTGAGGTAGTGTGTTCTCAGCCCAGGGTGGCATTACAGTGAGGAACACCACTGAATAACACAGGGAGGAATTACAGAGGGAGAGAAGATCACCGTCTGTTCTCTTCCTCCTACCTCCAGGATGTTTGAGATTCAAGATTCAACATTTTGACACAATGGAATGCTTACTCCCAATTCCCTTCCGCAGTATGAATTTCCTAGAATGTAACGCTTACAACTACTGTATATGTTATACTGTACACAATACAAATAACAAATAAAGTGACTGATGGATGATATATACATGTTTAATTGTGAACAAAAGCATTTAAAAGCATTTTAAAGTGCCAGTAGTGCAGCAGCATCATGAATACAGTGCAGTACAGTGAAACAGTACTGTAACTGAACAGTGCAGTAACTGTAATGAGTCCAGAAAGTCCAGCAAAAGTATGATAGTGTATGATAGTGTAATGTGTAATATGGATGACAATGTTATGATAGTGGCAGCACTCGCAGTTCAGTAGGCGCACTGCCTGTGGATAAAAACGGTCCTTGACCCTGGTAGTCCTTGTAGTATTCCTGTCCAGGTGCAAGGGCATGCAAGGGCTCGTCCACCATCGCCCTGCTCTGTCCTCCTGGAAATGGACTGCTCACCCTGCTGTAGACAGAACCACAACATGATAAGACCAACCGGCTCAAGAACAGCTCAACATACTTATTAAGACCTATACTTTAATTCATAGATTTCAGTATTTCTGAATATTTCTGTATTTCTAATGTCTTATTTTAATAATTTGAAATTAATTGTATGGATGTATTTAACTCTTTAATTAGATTTAGATTAGTATTTTGTTGTGGGAATGCATGAAGAAAAGGGATGCCACTGCAAAACAATAAAACACGTTTACATGTTTAACTAACTAACTGGAAATAACCACCAGTGAAGTTGCATTTTGAAAATAAAGCATTTTTGATTGATTGGATGGATCTTGATGGGTGCTGGACTGAATGTACTTTTGGAAGTTTGTATTATTGTATTCATGAATGAAAGGCTACGCTTCATCTGCCCACCAGGGCTACTCTCCCCGCTGACCACCAACCCCTCACCCTCTCCCCCACAGACGTGCGTGCGGCACCGAGCAGAACAAATGCGCATAAGGCAGCTGGTCCTGATGGAATCCCCGGTCGCGTGCTCAGGAACTGCGCTGAGCAGCTGACCGAGGTCCTTACTGACATTTTCAACATGTCACTAGCTCAGGCCCAGCGTGCTTTAAAACCACCTCCATTGTGCTAGTGCCAAAACACTCCTCTGCAGCGAGCCTCAACGACGTCCACCCTGTTGCACTCACCCCCATCATCATGAAGTGCTTCGAGAGGCTGGTCCTGGCTCACCTCAAATCTGGCCTGTCACCCTCACTAGAGAAACACCAATTTGCCTACCGTGAGAAAAGGAGCATGAGGACGCCATTTCCTCAGCTCTTCACTCCGCTCTCTCCCACCTGGATGAGAGGACGTGAGAATGCATTCTCACCCACGTGAGAATGCGGTTCCTTCAGCTCATCATTCAACACCATCATCCCCTCCAAACTCATCTTCAAACTTCCAAGAATCTTGACATTAACCACTGTTTGTAACTGGTTATTAGACTTCCTAACCAACAGACCCCAGTCTGTCAGGTTAGCCAATCTCACCTCCTCCACCCTCACCCTGAACACCGGCATTCCCCAGGGCTGTGTCCTGAGCCCTCTGCTTTACTTCCTCTTTACCAACGACTGCACTCCTGTACATGGTACAAACACCATCATCAACTTTGCAGATGACACAACGGTGTTGGGCCTCATCAAAAACAACGATGAGGCAGCCTACAGGGAGGAGGTCCAGCACCTGGTGGCGTGGTGCGCTGACAACAACCTGGCCCTCAACACCAAGAAGACCCAGGAGCTAGCACACGCCCCCATCCTCATCAATGGAGTGGAGGTCCAGCGCGTCTCCAGCTTCAAATTCCTGGGGGTCCACATCTCTGAGGACCTCTCTTGGTCCCTCAATACTGCCTCACTGGAAAAGAAGGCTCACCAGCGTCTCGTCTTCCTGAGGAGACTGAGGAAAGCCCTCCTGTTCCCTAAGATTCTCGTGAACTTTTACCGGTTTGCCATCGAAAGCATACTCACCAACTGCATCACAGTGTGGTATGGCAACTGCACTGTTTCTGACCGGAAAGCGCTGCAGAGGGTGGTGAAAACCGCCCAACGCATTGTTGGATTACCCCTCCCTGCAATAAACACCACCCACCACAAACGGTGTCTGAGGAAGGCACAAACAATTGTGAAAGACTTCTCTCACCCCAACCATGGACTGTTTGCCCTCCTCCCCTCCGGGAGGCGCTACAGAACCCTCTGTTCCAAGTCAAGCAGGCTTAGGAACAGCTTCTTCCCCTCAGCTGTCATCACTCTGAACTCTGTATAACTCTAAGTTGTTTATACCTAGTAGACTGTCTTTTAGCAACTGTAAATTATATACTACCATTACTGCAACATTTGCACTCTGGTTAGATGCCAAATTATTTTCGCTGTATTGTACTTGTGCTGTGCAATGACAATAAATTTGAATCTAATCTAATTAGTCGTCAACATGCCCCTGGCTCGGCCAATCCCCGTCGTCATCATAACCGTCGTTCCACAATAATAATTATTATAATTGTATTTATATTGCATTAAAAAAAAATCTCAGTGCTTACAAGTTTAAAACATAGCAAACACACTATAAAAATGACTAAGAATAGTGAAATGATATTAACATGAGAATTCCTTCCTTTTTTTCGGCCACTGGTCACGACCATGGAAGTGGTCACGACGTGATCTGTGACGCGTTACCACGTGTCTGTCTCGGTTGGTGGGCGTGTCAGGTGTTAGCCAATCAGCAGCGAGCCAGCGACATATGAACCCGCCTTTTTAAACAGCATCAACGGGTCCAACTATGTCCTTTACAAATGTTTCCACTAACAGCATGACGTATGCATTATGAAACGATTAAAGACATCAAAATACAACGTTTGTTGTACATGTTGTACAGCGTCAATACGGTTTTATGTTATAGAACACGCAAATCATTAGTGACGGGCTCATACTCCCAACATGCATCTGGGGTAAATAAGGAAGTGTCCACGTCCAACAGTGGTCGGTCGGACGGCGGAAGTTTTGAGCTGGTCAATTAAAAACAAAACTCGTTCATTAATGGTCGGCGAACTTCTTGGTCCGCACCACTAACTACCTGCCTTCTATAAAACAAACTAGAATCACCAACGAGGCGATGGAGTCGGAGCCCAGGCTCTACGGGTACGGCCGGGCGGCGTGTACCATACTGACCCACGCTGTGTGCCTCATATGGCTCATAGTCATCACAGTGCTGTCTCCACCGGGATCCAGTAAGCCCTCGTGCCCCATACATCCCATCTGCTGTAGGGCTACATGTGTCTATGACGAGCCCACCTAACTGTTTTGATTCATATTTTCTATTTTCTTAAGGTTTGTTTTCTTGGCATCCATTTCTTATGACTCTGGCTGTAAGTAGTAACGGGCGGCCTCTATACTATACGCATTGGCCAAATATGTAGAAAACCAGCATGTCATATGACCATATGGACTTTCTCCCCCCCCCTTGACAGTTCTTCTTCATGACTGAAGCCATCCTGGTCTTCTCGCCCCACGGCTCCCTGGTCAGAATGTTCCCGCACAAGAGCAAGGGCCGAGTGCATTGGGTCCTGCAGGGTCTGTGCCTGACCTGCGCCACCCTGGGCCTGACCGCCATAGTCTACAACAAACACCTGGCAGGCAAAGCCCACTTCACCTCCTGGCACGGGCTGACGGGCCTGGTGACCGTGAGCGTCGTGGGGCTTCAGTGTGTGGCAGCTATGCCGTTGATCTACCCCTTCTTGGCCAAGGGGTTTTCCCTCGCCAAACTAAAACGCTACCACGCCACAGCCGGACTAGTGACGTACCTGCTCGCCTGTGGCAGCTTGTTCCTGGGCATCTGCTCCGGCTGGTTCGTGGCGTCTGTGGGTGAGCTGGTCTGGTACCTGGCCGCCCTCTGCCCGGCTCTGAGCGGCCTGGTTGTAATGAGCCAAGTGACAAACGCCTACATTGCAAAGAAACGCCAGCAGTCCTGACGGAAACTGTCTCAATGCAACCGTATGTATTTTCAAAAAGTAGTAGCAAAGTACAAGTTGAAAACAGCGGGTTGCATCATTTAAACTAGTTTTCCTTATCACCACCACGGGCCACGAGGATCAACATGCTGCATTGTATATATGCCTTTTTTTCCTTTTTTACACCAGCCACATTGCAATACAAGTGTTTTATTGTTAAAATAACATTGATAAGTTATAATCTGTTCCTCTGTGTATGAAATGACAAGTCTGTATGGATCAGCCACAAATGGGTCAAATAAACATGTTGCAAAGTAATTACAAAACAGATATATTACATCATAAATAAATAGTTGTGAAGAACATCAAAATGAGGAACAAACTACAAGATGTCATAAAACATTATAAAAAACATTTTAAAAAATTGTAATAAAAGAAGAATATACATGTACAGTAAATGAATACACAATTGACCGTTGCTTATAACATCACGATTCAAATAAGGAGTTTTCAAATAGCCTCAGAAGACTGAAAGAGGGGCCAACGTATTGTACCTTGTGTGTACCCTTGTCAAAGTGCCAGGCGGCTCTTACAAATCCCAGCAAGATGTTCCAAGACCTGCTTAAACGCTGCAGAGGTTTCTCAAAAAAACATGCTTGAACACACTGCAGAACGGTGCGTCGGTCAGAGAGCACTCCGTATCTTGGTTTCAGGAAACACAAAGAAAATGATTGCATGTGTAGAATATCCAGTGTTGTCTCCTGCTTGTTCATAGCATCCAACATAGTTGGCGTGTGTCCGTTAAAGGAAGACACCCATTTCCCCGTGACTGGGGGAATCTAGCATTAGAATCGCACTAGAGAAACACAATGCTAAGAGGCCAGACGACACCAACATGGAGAAATCGCTAAGGAGCATTGATCTACATTTGGAATAGTGAAAGGAGCTACTGCAACACTGCACTAATCATCCAAAGACATGTTGGAAAAGCTACATCATAACGGCAACATTACATGTGGTAAGGCCATTATCGAGAGTCCCACCCAGATCTCCTGCAGTCCTACTGAAGATCTGCGTCTAACGCAGGACATGCGCTGCTCTGTGTACACTTGGTGAACACCCTCTACTCAGATGCTTGGATATGATCAGTAACATTTGTTTTCGGCAAGTTCCTACAACTCAAGTCAATGCTTGTACAATGAGTTGAACTCTGGATTATCTTGATTACTGGGAAATTAATAGTAAAAAAAACAAGAAGTAAGTGACTGCCTATTGCATCAGGAGCAACAGTAGCTTATAAATGAATGGTTCAGCTGAGGATTGGCTGGCTCTCCGTTTGGTTTGCGCACTTGTTGCTTTTATTTTTAAAATGTATTTTAAATGCCCCTTGAACTTGTGTTTCGAGTTTAACCATCAACAGGGTTCACTGACATGAAACCTAACTGCCAGAATAGACCTCCGGGTTAATTAAGGCTGAAAATGAAAGAACACCGAACTCCCATGGGATATCCGAGCCCCCCTGTGTTACCAAAGGCGTCCATGAAAGTACAATCATAGTTCCAAGTAAAGTACAGTCTGTTCCCTGGTACGGAGACGGTGATCACACCTGAACAGTTTCCCTAAAACCTCCCCACCAAACCCATCCGGCACACCACAGTATTACCTTGAATATAAACAATAAACAGAACCACTATTTACAAAATATCAACAAGTCCATTTATAGTAGGATAATCAAAAACCTCATAATATCCTTTCAGACATGTGTGTGTGTGTGTGTGTGTGGGGGGGGGGGGGTCTATAATGCCAACTACAACAATATTTGACCATGATTAGAGGAAAGCCCTGGAAACCTTTGTTTTCACTTCTACATAACGGTAGGCTTTCCAGCACACTTTACTGGATGGGACAGTTGACAAAAGAAAAAAAAAATAGACTCCTACACTATACTTTTGTTATTTTATTAGACTTACTTTATGGCCAAATATTTCACAACTAATTTCACAGCGACATATTGAGGAACTTTATCACAGGCCTTTTGAAATCAAATTGCTCCATCTCGAAAATCTAATTATTCACACCGGAAAAACGGCCTTGCAAAGAAAGTCCAAAAAGAGTGTCTTTGGAAAACAAATTGCTAGTCCTTTCAAAACACCTGTTCTGATATAGTGGGCTACCTGTGCTGAAGATACCAGAGATGTGTCACTGTATTTAAGTCAGTCTGAGAATTAGAGCTGACCATCAACATCTCTGAAAATCAGGGCGAATAGCAGCACAGCACAGCAGAATCCATCGTCTGCAACAAGGAATGTGGAACAATTTCAGATCCTGTGAAATGCAACTGACGCATTTCTAGATTGCACTATACTGAGCAGTACCAGATCCCTCATCTTCGTGGATAGAACATTACAGTTGGGAAACCTAATGAATAAATTTGATGCCATTTCTCCAATAATAACAAAAACAATACTCCAATACTTCCCAATTATCATATGCCCCAAAAGACCCATGTGGCAGGAAGAACAATCTAAACCACTATTTTCTTTCACTAACTCACCCCCACGACGGTTCATGTAAACTGGTAGTGAAAGGTCCTGTCCCTTACCGGAGGTCAATCATGAATAATGAAGCAGGGGCGTGGAAGGAAGGGGGCGGGGCCGAGGGCGCAATCACCTTGCCGGGTCTTTGACCGTCTATTGGCCCATCACCTCGATGACGTCATCGTCAGAGCTACTGCCGCCGTCGTGGGCGTCCCTGGTGAGCGGCGCGTGGGTCTGGCTCAGCGCCATGCCCAGCAGGCTGGAGTGCGGGCTGCTGAAGGAGGTGGGGCCCGACGAGGGGAAGCCCCCCAGCGGGTCGGAGTACATTCTGGGCTCGGACTGACCGTAGTTGAGGTTGTAGCCCGACGATAGCAGGCCGGCCATGCTGGGGTTCATCAGGTAGGGCGGCAGGGAGCCCTGCGCCTGCGAGGAGGAGGAGGTGGAGGCCGACGGGGCGGAGGACACGGCCGGCCCGGTGGACGAGTACACCGAGGAGAGGGAGGAACAGGAGGGGGCCATGGAGGGAGAGTGTCCATTCCCCCGGCCCAGCAGGTCGGAGGCGGCAGACGGGAACATGGCCTGCAGGTCGTCCAGCGTCTGCCCCGCTGTCTGGAGGAAGGAGGAGCCTCCGCTGCTGCCCATGAGGTACGGGTGAGTCCCGGGACCCATGTTCCCCATGAGGGAAGAGGGCGAGGTGAGGCCGGTTGAGGGGTAGGTGGCGCCACTGCCCATGGACATACCTGGGAAACGCCCCGCGGCGGAAGCACGCTTGCTTCCAAACTGCTTGCTGCCGCCGTTGTTGTTGCTGTTATTAGCGCTCAGCTTGCGCTTGATGCCACGGATGTCGGCCATGGCTGGGGGGAGGTCCTCTCTGAGGTGGCCAGACCGACCGCACTGCGAGTCGCCCCCTGGCGCGGCAGACATGTCCAGCGGTGAGGGCAGGTCGCTGGCCTCTCCGGTCGTGTCCCGGTCCGTGGAGGCCGCGTAGCGTCGGAGCTCTCGCAGGATCTCGGGGCTCTCCGGGGTGGAGGGCCGCTGCGGTCCGTCCGGGCTCTGCTGGCGCTGTGTGGGGGAGGAGCAGCCGTTGCTGACTGCATGGGCCTGTGAGTCTGGAAGAGCAGAGGCATCAGTGTGTTGGTGGCAGGAAGATAAGACTTTTCTATTCAGACCTCTCTGTCATACCTCACCATACACTAACATTTTATAATAATAGCATTAAATGCAAACAGTGAAATATTGCTTTTCAGATACTTCTACAGGAGAAAAAATAAGGATAATAAATATGAAAATTTATATATATATGCAAGAAGCTCATAATAATCCATCATATACACAAACATTATGAAACGCATAGCTAGGACTTATATTATTACAAAAATACTTTGTATAAAAATCCAGCCTATGACTTTAGCATTATACTAGGGGAATCTTATTTAAAACCAAGTTTAATTAAAGAGGACATGACTCAATAGTCAGTGGCGATGTTGAGCCCTGTCCCAATACACCTCAAGCCCTCCCACTGCTCCTCTGTTTTGCAGGATGTCTTGACTATGAGACAAGAGGTGCAGTGGTAGTGCTGTTTTTGCCCTCCAGATGGCCCTACCAACAGAGGGAATTCAGATGCTGGTTCTCTGACGTAGGGGTGGAAAACTAACACATATAGATCTTAATTTAAACAATGGCCGCCAAGCACAAACACAATGATATTTTTGATAATTTAAAGAGAAGATCGGTTGGAATGTGTTGGAGTGTTTAATCCACAGATAAAGGAATATGTAATTGATAATCATGTCCAACATGACTACATCAAGCAGTGCCTCGAAACAGAGTGGGCATAGTTCAGAAAATGGGACATGGCCATGAGGTCATGACTTATTGTAAAGTGTACTTTGACTACTACAAGAAGTCTTTGACTACTACAAGAGGTCTTTGAATACTACAAGAGGTCTTTGAATACTACAAGGTCTTTGAATACTACAAGAGGTCTTGACTACTACAAGAGGTCTTGACTACTACAAGAGGTCTTTGACTACTACAAGAGGTCTTGAATACTACAAGAGGTCTTGAATACTACAAGAGGTCTTGAATACTACAAGAGGTCTTGAATACTACAAGAGGTCTTGAATACTACAAGAGGTCTTTGACTACTACAAGAGGTCTTGAATACTACAAGAGGTCTTTGACTACTACAAGAGGTCTTGAATACTACAAGAGGTCTTGACTACTACAAGAGGTCTTGACTACTACAAGAGGTCTTGACTACTATACCTCTGGATGTGGAGCCTCCCGTTGCTTGCCTGCTGATCTTTCCCGACCGAATGGCAAAAATGCGACCGTCATTTGTCCTAATGTAGGTACCTGTGGTAAAACAAATAATTAATAATTAATGAATCAACATTAATTCCATTGCTTGAACATTGAACATGTGAAAGTGGTGTCCACTGGTAGCAGTTGTCAGTACCTTTAGAACCTTTGATGACATGGATGCTCTCTCCTGCACCTATTCTGGCCTGCACATCTGTAGTGCTGTTAGCTCCTGGAATTACAATGTCTGGAAAAAATACATACGTTGGGAATTAATCACAGAGCAATTCTACGGATAAAACGAGTCAGACGATAAATAAACAAGCTCTTTATACAGCTTTACTGAACGTGTAAAGGAGGATGTAAGTAGTGATTGGGGAGTAACAAGAGGATGTAACTAGTGATTGGGGAGTAACGGAGGATGTAACTAGTGATTGGGGAGTAACAAGAGGATGTAACTAGTGATTGGGGAGTAACAGAGGATTAACTAGTGATTGGGGAGTAACGGAGGATGTAACTAGTGATTGGGGAGTAACGGAGGATTAACTAGTGATTGGGAGTAACGGAGGATGTAACTAGTGATTGGGGAGTAACAGAGGATGTAACTAGTGATTGGGAGTAACAGAGGATGTAACCAGTGAATGAGGAGTAACGGAGGATGTAACTAGTGAATGAGGAGTAACAGAGGATGTAACTAGTGATTGGGGAGTAACGGAGGATGTAACCAGTGATTGGGGAGTAACGGAGGATGTAACTAGTGATTGGGGAGTAACAGAGGATGTAACCAGTGATTGGGGAGTAACAGAGGATGTAACCAGTGATTGGGGAGTAACAGAGGATGTAACTAGTGATTGGGGAGTAACGGAGGATGTAACCAGTGATTGGGGAGTAACAGAGGATGTAACTAGTGATTGGGAGTAACAGAGGATGTAACCAGTGATTTGGGAGTAACGGAGGATGTAACTAGTGATTGGGGAGTAACGGAGGATGTAACTAGTGATTGGGAGTAACGGAGGATGTAACCAGTGATTGGGGAGTAACGGAGGATGTAACCAGTGATTGGGGAGTAACGGAGGATGTAACTAGTGATTGGGGAGTAACGGAGGACATAACTAGTGATTGGGAGTAACGGAGGATGTAACTAGTGATTGGGAGTAACGGAGGATGTAACTAGTAATTGGGAGTAACGGAGGATGTAACTAGTGATTGGGAGTAACGGAGGATGTAACTAGTGATTGGGAGTAACGGAGGATGTAACTAGTAATTGGGAGTAACGGAGGATGTAACTAGTGATTGGGAGTAACGGAGGATGTAACTAGTGATTGGGGAGTAACAGAGGATGTAACTAGTGATTGGGAGTAACAGAGGATGTAACTAGTGATTGGGAGTAACGGAGGATGTAACCAGTGATTGGGGAGTAACGGAGGATGTAACCAGTGATTGGGAGTAACAGAGGATGTAACTAGTGATTGGGAGTAACGGAGGATGTAACTAGTGATTGGGAGTAACGGAGGATGTAACTAGTGATTGGGAGTAACGGAGGATGTAACTAGTGATTGGGGAGTAACGGAGGATGTAACTAGTGATTGGGAGTAACGGAGGATGTAACTAGTGATTGGGAGTAACGGAGGATGTAACCAGTGATTGGGGAGTAACGGAGGATGTAACTAGTGATTGGGGAGTAACAGAGGATGTAACCAGTGATTGGGGAGTAACGGAGGATGTAACTAGTGATTGGGAGTAACAGAGGATGTAACTAGTGATTGGGGAGTAACGGAGGATGTAACCAGTGATTGGGGAGTAACAGAGGATGTAACTAGTGATTGGGAGTAACAGAGGATGTAACCAGTGATTGGGAGTAACGGAGGATGTAACTAGTGATTGGGGAGTAACGGAGGACGTAACCAGTGATTGGGGAGTAACGGAGGATGTAACTAGTGATTGGGGAGTAACAGAGGATGTAACCAGTGATTGGGGAGTAACGGAGGATGTAACTAGTGATTGGGGAGTAACAGAGGATGTAACTAGTGATTGGGGAGTAACGGAGGATGTAACCAGTGATTGGGGAGTAACGGAGGATGTAACCAGTGATTGGGGAGTAACAGAGGATGTAACTAGTGATTGGGAGTAACAGAGGATGTAACCAGTGATTTGGGAGTAACGGAGGATGTAACTAGTGATTGGGGAGTAACGGAGGACGTAACTAGTGATTGGGAGTAACGGAGGACGTAACCAGTGATTGGGGAGTAACGGAGGACGTAACTAGTGATTGGGAGTAACGGAGGATGTAACTAGTGATTGGGAGTAACGGAGGATGTAACTAGTGATTGGGAGTAACGGAGGATGTAACTAGTGATTGGGAGTAACGGAGGATGTAACTAGTGATTGGGGAGTAACGGAGGATGTAACTAGTGATTGGGGAGTAACGGAGGATGTAACTAGTGATTGGGAGTAACGGAGGATGTAACTAGTGATTGGGAGTAACGGAGGATGTAACTAGTGATTGGGAGTAACGGAGGATGTAACTAGTGATTGGGAGTAACGGAGGATGTAACTAGTGATTGGGAGTAACGGAGGATGTAACTAGTGATTGGGAGTAACGGAGGATGTAACTAGTAATTGGGAGTAACGGAGGATGTAACTAGTAATTGGGAGTAACGGAGGATGTAACTAGTAATTGGGAGTAACGGAGGATGTAACTAGTGATTGGGAGTAACAGAGGATTAACTAGTGATTGGGAGTAACAGAGGATGTAACCAGTGATTGGGGAGTAACGGAGGATGTAACCAGTGATTGGGGAGTAACGGAGGACGTAACTAGTGATTGGGGAGTAACAGAGGATGTAACTAGTGATTGGGGAGTAACAGAGGATGTAACCAGTGATTGGGGAGTAACGGAGGATGTAACCAGTGATTGGGGAGTAACGGAGGATGTAACCAGTGATTGGGAGTAACAGAGGATGTAACTAGTGATTGGGAGTAACGGAGGATGTAACTAGTGATTGGGAGTAACGGAGGATGTAACCAGTGATTGGGGAGTAACGGAGGATGTAACCAGTGATTGGGAGTAACAGAGGATGTAACTAGTGATTGGGAGTAACGGAGGATGTAACTAGTGATTGGGAGTAACGGAGGATGTAACCAGTGATTGGGGAGTAACGGAGGATGTAACTAGTGATTGGGGAGTAACAGAGGATGTAACCAGTGATTGGGGAGTAACGGAGGATGTAACTAGTGATTGGGGAGTAACAGAGGATGTAACTAGTGATTGGGGAGTAACGGAGGATGTAACCAGTGATTGGGGAGTAACAGAGGATGTAACTAGTGATTGGGAGTAACAGAGGATGTAACCAGTGATTTGGGAGTAACGGAGGATGTAACTAGTGATTGGGGAGTAACGGAGGACGTAACTAGTGATTGGGAGTAACGGAGGACGTAACCAGTGATTGGGGAGTAACGGAGGACGTAACTAGTGATTGGGAGTAACGGAGGATGTAACTAGTGATTGGGAGTAACGGAGGATGTAACTAGTGATTGGGAGTAACGGAGGATGTAACTAGTGATTGGGAGTAACGGAGGATGTAACTAGTGATTGGGGAGTAACGGAGGATGTAACTAGTGATTGGGAGTAACGGAGGATGTAACTAGTGATTGGGAGTAACGGAGGATGTAACTAGTGATTGGGAGTAACGGAGGATGTAACTAGTGATTGGGAGTAACAGAGGATGTAACTAGTGATTGGGGAGTAACGGAGGATGTAACTAGTGATTGGGAGTAACGGAGGATGTAACTAGTGATTGGGGAGTAACGGAGGATGTAACTAGTGATTGGGAGTAACAGAGGATGTAACTAGTGATTGGGGAGTAACGGAGGATGTAACTAGTGATTGGGAGTAACGGAGGATGTAACTAGTGATTGGGAGTAACAGAGGATGTAACTAGTGATTGGGAGTAACGGAGGATGTAACTAGTGATTGGGAGTAACGGAGGATGTAACTAGTGATTGGGGAGTAACGGAGGATGTAACCAGTGATTGGGGAGTAACAGAGGATGTAACCAGTGATTGGGAGTAACAGAGGATGTAACCAGTGATTGGGAGTAACGGAGGATGTAACTAGTGATTGGGAGTAACAGAGGATGTAACCAGTGATTGGGAGTAACGGAGGATGTAACTAGTGATTGGGAGTAACGGAGGATGTAACTAGTGATTGGGAGTAACAGAGGATGTAACTAGTGATTGGGAGTAACGGAGGATGTAACCAGTGATTGGGGAGTAACAGAGGATGTAACCAGTGATTGGGAGTAACGGAGGATGTAACTAGTGATTGGGAGTAACGGAGGATGTAACTAGTGATTGGGAGTAACAGAGGATGTAACCAGTGATTGGGGAGTAACGGAGGATGTAACTAGTGATTGGGGAGTAACGGAGGATGTAACTAGTGATTGGGAGTAACAGAGGATGTAACTAGTGATTGGGGAGTAACGGAGGATGTAACTAGTGATTGGGGAGTAACGGAGGATGTAACCAGTGATTGGGAGTAACGGAGGATGTAACTAGTGATTGGGAGTAACGGAGGATGTAACTAGTGATTGGGGAGTAACGGAGGATGTAACTAGTGATTGGGGAGTAACGGAGGATGTAACTAGTGATTGGGAGTAACGGAGGATGTAACCAGTGATTGGGGAGTAACGGAGGATGTAACTAGTGATTGGGGAGTAACAGAGGATGTAACTAGTGATTGGGGAGTAACGGAGGATGTAACCAGTGATTGGGGAGTAACAGAGGATGTAACTAGTGATTGGGAGTAACAGAGGATGTAACCAGTGATTGGGAGTAACGGAGGATGTAACTAGTGATTGGGGAGTAACGGAGGATGTAACTAGTGATTGGGAGTAACAGAGGATGTAACCAGTGATTGGGGAGTAACGGAGGATGTAACTAGTGATTGGGGAGTAACGGAGGATGTAACTAGTGATTGGGAGTAACGGAGGATGTAACTAGTGATTGGGAGTAACGGAGGATGTAACTAGTGATTGGGAGTAACGGAGGATGTAACTAGTGATTGGGAGTAACGGAGGATGTAACTAGTGATTGGGGAGTAACGGAGGATGTAACTAGTGATTGGGAGTAACGGAGGATGTAACTAGTGATTGGGGAGTAACGGAGGATGTAACTAGTGATTGGGAGTAACGGAGGATGTAACTAGTGATTGGGAGTAACGGAGGATGTAACTAGTGATTGGGAGTAACGAGGATGTAACTAGTGATTGGGAGTAACGGAGGATGTAACTAGTGATTGGGGAGTAACGGAGGATGTAACTAGTTATTGGGAGTAACGGAGGATGTAACTAGTGATTGGGAGTAACGGAGGATGTAACTAGTGATTGGGAGTAACGGAGGATGTAACTAGTGATTGGGAGTAACGGAGGATGTAACTAGTGATTGGGAGTAACGGAGGATGTAACTAGTAATTGGGAGTAACGGAGGATGTAACTAGTGATTGGGAGTAACGGAGGATGTAACTAGTGATTGGGAGTAACGGAGGATGTAACTAGTGATTGGGAGTAACGGAGGATGTAACTAGTGATTGGGAGTAACGGAGGATGTAACTAGTGATTGGGAGTAACGGAGGATGTAACAAGTAATTGGGAGTAACGGAGGATGTAACTAGTAATTGGGAGTAACGGAGGATGTAACTAGTGATTGGGAGTAACAGAGGATTAACTAGTGATTGGGAGTAACAGAGGATGTAACCAGTGATTGGGGAGTAACGGAGGATGTAACTAGTGATTGGGAGTAACAGAGGATGTAACCAGTGATTGGGGAGTAACGGAGGATGTAACTAGTGATTGGGAGTAACGGAGGATGCAACTAGTGCATGGGTCAGCAACAGGCGGCCCATTGGTGGCCCGCCAGCAATAATATTTGGCCCGGAAGATTATTTTGAGAATAAAAAAACATATATATATTTTTTATTTTTTACAATATCGGATCGACAGTCGCACATATAGGCTATAATGTCTAGCTTTTGATCATGTTCTGGCCCGCCATCTAGTGGCTCAGAAAAAAATGGCCCATGGCCAAACTTACTTGCCGACCCCTGAACTAGGGCTGTGCCATATCGTATCGTTTATCGCGATAAGTCCTCCCCACGATAAGTATTTTGTCATACCGCGGTAATGACGATAATTAATGACGTGTTTACATATGCGACAAACGTGGGCATGTAGAAGGAGAACAACAATGGCGGAAGGCGGAGTTCCAAACGTAGGCGAGGAGGAGTTAATAGTTAATTAATCTGCGAGTAGTCCCGTTCACTTTTCCTGACGGAAAATACTGACTTGCTGATAGAATTGCTGAATTGTTTGCGCCAGTTGCCAAGCAACGCCTCAACTTCGAGAACTATTTCTTAAATAGTAAATCATAATAAGTCGGGACCGACTACAGACTTATTAATGAGCGTTCCATTCATTATCCCTTACGTATTTGATGATGGTAAGGATTAAGATTTTTTTTTTTGGTCATTTATCGTTTTTTATCGCAATAAATACCATGAAATATCGTGATATAGTTTTAAATCCATATCGCCCAGCCCTACCCTGAACTAGTGAATGGGGAGTAACAGAGGATGTAACTAGTGAATGAGGAGTAACAGAGGATGTAACTCCTGATTGGGGAGTCGCGGAGGATGTTTTACCAGTTGTCGTGACGATCCTCTGGACATAAACTCCCGCCTTCTGCAGGAAGTTGATCGGGAAGCCGCCACCAGAGCTGGACCCGGCCATGTTGGCCTGGCGGGGCATCATAGGGATGGGAGTGGACTGGATGGGTCGTACACTCGCCACAGGCTTGTCCTCTGGCCTGCCACTCGGACACCTAAATTAAAATATATATATTTTTTTTAATAAAAAAATAAAAAACACAAAAAAGTGTGAAAAACATTATTGTGAAAAAACAGCTAAATGTGTAATATCAAAAACACTGAGAAGTGTAATATGACTTGAGCATTGTGAAGTGCAGCAGAGGCTTTCAACCCTAGCAGCTACGGCTACAGGTCATCAAGGAGCCGGTAAGGGATGGGAACTGACCAGTTGCGTTGGCTGAAGGCTGGTATGTTGGCGAGGGTCTGGTCAGTGGTGGGGTAGTAGTGGGCGTAGGATGGACGCGCGTACGGGACACTGGCCCTCTTCTCCTCTTCGTAGCTCTTCTTGGCGGCTCTCTTCTCCGCTTTGGTCAACTTGGACTCCTTCCGATCCATCAGCAGTGACTCATGGTGAAAGGGTAGCTATTGATAGAAGAAGACAACAGTGGGCACCTTGTCATGGCAGAAGTATGTAGGGAGCCGGAGGAAACATCGCAAAACACGCTTGACTAGTAGATTGAAAGTGACTTGAATTCACATGCAAACTGAATTGTCGGTGGAAATGACCAGAGGAATATGTTCATCAAGTGTGTTACACTGCGACCCCACTACACACTTCCATCTAGAATGGACTGACTGACTTCACACTCAGCGGGTGTATTGGACCCGGTGAAATGGTGGTGGTTCTTGAGAAATCTGCACCACCCGACAGTAATGTCCTGAGTGTGTATCGAAGTTTAACATATTGTGGTATCTTGACAACCCTAGTGAAAACCATCATGGACATTATAAATTAAAAAGATAAATAAAACATTTTGATTATTATAATTGTTGTGTCCACCACGGATTCTATTACAAAAGATGCTCCTATTATTATCGACCGATATTCACTCTAAACCAAATCGATCGGACCATATCATTTATATATATTTAAAATATTGATATATTTATATTTTACTGCCCTAAATAGTTTATTAAATATATAATACTACACATAGATGGAACTTTAAGGGGAAGATCCATATAGCCCCCACCCACCATGTGTTCGGCAATCGGTATCCTGATGGGAGCCTCCTACTGAACACAGCCACCACCACCAACAGAATCTCTACACTATCTTACTCCGAGAGAAACATTCGGGTGTATTGCTGAGGACCCAATGAAGTGTAGTTTACAGCGTGTTTTGAACAGACACTGCACTAGTACTAAGAAAAAAAGGTTGACCTACACAGACAATATTCTCTAGTCGAAACACTCACTTTGCTTTAAAACTCTAAGATGAGCCACGAAGCAGCTAGCTAGCTAGCCGTTACCTTGGTGAGGAGGTGTGGGTAGCGCAGACAGGCCTGGCTCAGGACCTCCTCCATGTCGTCCTGGGACTTCAGGGAGGGTTTGTTCTGGTCAGGCTCCTCCTCCGCAAAGTGCAGCAGAGACTCCACCTCCTTACGGGTGAAGTTCAGCACGGGGTTCAGGTCGTCCACCACACGGTCTTTACAACAACATCAAGACAGGCGCTTTAACGGTAATCTGGCCATGGTTACGCTCAGGTGTCCAAATAATTCCTAGAAGTTCATGATGGTTTTAGTGCTGGGAATGAATGTGCAGCAACGCACACCAAGTAACCAACAGGGTAAGACTCAGCAGACTGGTAAATGGACTTCCTTTTGTATAGCGCTTTTATCCTTTACAAGTCATGCCTCACATTCACCCATTCATACACTCAATCATCCACCGACGGCGGAGTCAGCCATGCAAGGAGACAGCCAGCACGTCGGGAGCAGTTAGGGTTAGGGCGTCTTCGTACACTACATGCCTTTGTACCTAGGGCTAATGCTTTGGCAGCTCTTTTCTATTGTATTTCCCCAGCTGAGCTGAGCCGTCCCTTACCAGACATGCCCTGCTTGGAGACCTGCCGGTCGTAGATCTTCTTCTCCAGGGTGTAGTCGCAGACCAGCCGGTAGATGTGGCAGGGCTTCCTCTGGCCGTAGCGGTACACGCGGCACACGGCCTGGGCGTCGTAACACGGGTTCCACGAGGCGTCGAACACCACCACGCGGTTAGCCCCGATCAGGTTCACGCCCAGGCAGCCCGCTCTGAGGAGCAACACAGCCACATGAAGACCGCACGCTCACTGTGTGTGTGTGTGTGTGTGTGTGTGTGTGTGTGTGTGTGTGTGTGTGTGTGTGTGTGTGTGTGTGTGTGTGTGTGTGTGTGTGTGTGTGTGTGTGTGTGTGTGTGTGTGTGTGTGTGTGTGTGTGTGTGTGTGTGTGTGTGTGTGTGTGTGTGTGTGTGTGTGTCAGCTACCTCGTAGACAGCAGGAACATCCAGGCGTTGGTGTTCTGCGGGTCATTGAACTGGTTGATGAGTCGCTCTCTCTCAGAGCCGGACGTACTTCCATCCAGCCCTAAAGAGAAGAGAAGAGGAAAGGAAGAAATGATTACACAAAACACCTAAAGCATGACTTATAAAACTGCTGTTGGTAGCATTTCAGAGTTGTAAAAAGAGAGAGAGAGAGAGAGAGCGAGAGAGAGAGCAAGATTCTCCTACAGAGGTGGGTGTAGTGAACTCCAAACGGATATTCTCACATTTCACTCACTAATAGCGGACGGGTGGCTGTTTTATTTCTAACAAACTAAAGTCAAATGATAGCTCTTAAATCTCACCAACAGCACTTTAAAGTGAAGGACTCACCGTCGAGTTGCGTTATTCATTGGCATATTTCATGTAGGCGTATATAATGTGGAGACTAAATTAATCTAAATAACAAAACATAAATCAATCATTGATTTTTTTGTGAGTGTATGTCTGCGGGGGCAAAGGCTAATGAGTCAAATCAGAGCTATAATAACAGATACACTACGAGTCCATGAGTGTGGACGATCACACTTTAGTGGCTACTACAGCAAGCAGTCCAAATCCTGGGAGGTAGTTTCCATGGGAACCGAGCAGAGCCTGGATGACTCACTGTAATAGTGGATGTTGCGGATCCAGTGCTGGCCGGGCATGTCAGAGGGTGCCGGTACTGGCCTCTTGGCCAAGAAGTCCTCAATGATCGTTAAGGTTGACAAGCTCTGGCTGAATGGTGAACAGAAGAAGCCATAATTAAAGCTCGCTCAGACGAAGCACCGCACAATAGCTTCCATCAATATTACAACAGCAACCTTACACAAGGTGGGTTTTGTAGTTATTGACCAGCAACAAATACAAAGCATGCAGCTGGTACGAGGCAAAAATGTATAAATTAGGACCAACCTGAACACCAAGATCTTGTCTCCTTTCCGGACACTCTCGTCGATCAAATGGAAGAGTAGGACCATCTTGGCAGAGTTCTCGAGCACCCCTGCCCTGTACCTCACCATTATCTCTTTTGCCTGAAGGAAAAAACAAATTTTATATACAAACAATGTGTCAAAATGTCTCTTCCAGGCAGTGGTGGGTGTTTTGGATTCCAGACTGATGTTCCATGTGTGCCAAAATAAATGAAAAGCACAACTGAATGAATGAAAAAAATAAAACATCTGAAATCATTGAGTGTTGCAACAATAGCATCGATCCGAAAGCTCTCCATCGGAGTGTGTGAGCGCCGGTGCTGTTACCCATTCGTAGGTGATGACTTGATTGGCCCGTTCCTGGATGGGGTTGATGGGAGGAAGAGCGGCGTTGGCCTTGCTGTTGGCCTTGAGGCTGGCGGGAGTGCACCTGGGGTTGGAAGTGATGTCATCCAGATCCAGGTCCTGTTCGCTGGTCATGTTCTCCTTCTGTAGGGTCTCAAACAGCACGTCTGGGTGGTTCCAGATCTTCATGGATCACAAAACATAACAATCTTAATTTTTTTACAACCAAAGTCTGACAGAAACGCTTGAAAGAAAGCATAGAAAGAAAGAAGATCGGGTGGATGTCCCACCTTGCAGCAAACACAGAAGGCCTTCAGGGGATTGAGGCCGAGCCAGCCACTGTTTCCGGCCTCTCTGAAGCGGTTCATGAACTCCGTGTAGAGAGCTCTCTGGATGGGCGACAGTCGCACCATCATCACATGCTCCACCTTGGAGGGAAGATGGTCGCTGAGCACGTCGTGGCCTCGCCTGCTCCCCAGAAACAGAGCACAACAGTCCGTTACAATGTCTACAGAGACAACGTTCAGTGATAAAGCAGACATACATTATTGACCGGTACCATAGAAATAATGGAAGGAAATGTAATCTTACGCATTAGATATTTTCTGGCAATATAACTATCCTCATCTATAAAAATAACTATAATTAGTAATGTGGACATTATGACGTAGAGGCGTGCAACTGGATCACTTTTACGTTATTTAACTTTTGAGCACAAGAAAGAGAATGAGCTCATCTACCACAACATCCAAAGTACACTTCATGCGCTGGTTCAGAGACCAGTGGTCTCTGAACCAGCGGACTCACCTCTGCACAAAGCCCTCCAGCAGGCTGTGCAGCACGTGGCTGCGGTAGCGCATGAGACGCAAATCGTGCGGCGTGCTGTCCACACACTGCCCGTTCAGAATGGGCCGCTCAAACATGTTGCTGAACTCCTGCCTCGTGCCCAGGAAGTCGGGCCGGACGAAGTCCACCATGCACCAGTACTCGATGAGGTTGTTCTGCAGCGGGTAGCCGGTCAGGACCACGCGGCGCCGCGAGCGGATGTTCTTCAGGGCCAGCGACGTGCTGGCCTGGCAGTTCTTGATGCGGTGGCCCTCGTCACAGATCACCACATCGGGGCCCGGCCGTGCGATGGATCTCTCTATACCTGATGTAAAGAATGGAGGGACAACATCTCTCTATACCTGATGTAAAGAATGGACATACTACATCTCTCTATACCTGATTATAGAATTATTTGAACTATTTTTGTTTATAATAGTTTTATTTTAGTTAGTTGTTTTGTTTTTTAGCTTAGGTATTAGTATTCTTGTGTGTGCATTTATTCCCCCTGTGTCAACTGTTGCACCTTAATTTCCCTCGGGATTAATAAAGTTTTCTGAATCTGAAGTAAAGAATGGACATACTACATCTCTCTATACCCGATGTAAAGAATGGACATACTACATCTCTCTATACCTGATGTAAAGAATGGACATACTACATCTCTATACCCGATGTAAAGAATGGACATACTACATCGCTATACCTGATGTATAAATAATGGACATATTACATCTCTCTATACCAATGTAAAGAATGGACAGATCTCTCTATAAAGATGTAGTAAAGAATGGACATACTACATCTCTCTATACCTGATGTAAAGAATGGACATACTACATCTCTCTATACCGGATGTAAAGAATGGACATAAAACCACATCTATACCAGATGTTAAGAATTGAGAAAGGAAGCGATGAAAACAAAAACAGATGTATCTGGTACAATGGTTTCAAAACCAAAGCAGTTTTCTGGTCCCATGCTTATTTCACATTCTTTGTGACTTAAGATGTTCACTAACCTTTCATGAGCTCCTGCTGTCGGTCTTCCTCATCTAGGTCAATGATGATTGGCTTTTTCGACTTCTTCTTGCGGCCCGTTACGAAGGTCTTCTTCATGGACAGCAGGCGGTACATCTCATAGCCCATGAGGAGCACTCCTCCGTCTCTGGACCAGTCCTCGACCACCTTGGCCCTGGCCGGGGTCGTTCTGCACGGACACACCACATTGTTCACTGCAGGGTCAACGCTTGACTTCATGACACACACACACACACTAGGGGTGAAACGCTTCACAAAACTCACGGTTTCGGTATGGTATGGTGTACATTTTTCCATACATTGACGAAATAAATGGCAAAAAATGTTTTTGCTTTTCCATGAATTATTATCCCAAACATAAGTAAACTAAATGGATAGCTTATTTTATACTTGCGGTGCTGAAGAACACAACGTATATTTTCCCCTTGTAAATTCCAGTATATACGCTATTGGTTTAAGTCTTTGCATATACAACATTTCTTGGATTAAATATTTAATAAAACATTGTTGTACTGAACAATCTATTGTTTGCATTGCGTACCGAATGTAGGTTTCAGTAGGAACACATTTCCGTTTCAGAGAGGCTTGTTTTCACATACGTACTTGTGCTCATCGTTGAGGATGAAGACTTTGAACGCACGGCCCATGGCTAAAGCGGGGTCGGTGTCGGGCGCCAGGGCTTCTTGGGGTGGAAGCCAGAGGTTGAACTCCGCCAGCCAGTTCTGAAGTGTATTCACCTGGAACACGGGGGGGGGGGGCGGGGGGGGGGAAATACTCATGCTTACAATACATTACCTGACCAGCATCAATGTGTCACGTATCACAAGGCAATAGCATAGAAGTGATCCATTGGAGCACTTACTGGGACGATGGCCAGCACGGTGTGGGCTCCAGTGTGCTTCAGCAGGATGTCTATGAAGGAAATGACCTGCAGGGTTTTCCCCAGTCCCATGCTGTGAGCCAGGATACAGCCAAAACCACTGCTGCTTTTATACCTCTCCAGGGACTCCACAAGATTATCATACAAAAAGCGGATTCCTCCAACCTTACAGATAAGGAAGATAAGATAAGCACGTTGAACCAAAAATCAATCAACATAAGAGCTGCTCTTAAAAGCCCATGTGTAAATCAAAGTCAACTATAAAATAACAATGTGGCAGAGCGAGAGAGCGAGAACAGACCTGGTGAGGTTTAACAGCCCTGGCTAACTGAGGGGCAAGGTAGAGGTCTTCCTCGTCTGCTGGGTGGTTGATGTTGACCAGCACGCGGCCCTGAGTGTCCGGCTGGTTCAGCGCATCATTGACATGGGCCCCACTGCTCTCCTCCGTTCCCCCGCCATCTGCCTCCTCGTCCGCTGACTCACTGCTGATCTGAAAGGAGTCCTCGTCCCCAGAACTCAGCTCAATTACATCTGCGTCTTTATGGATCAGATGAGTTGCACAAAAGGAAATACTGTTAAACACATGTGGATTGATGAAGAATGAAGGACTACAAGGTGTAGATGGATGTTGTAGATGATGTGCAATAATATGAATACAGGCAAGATATAGCTTCACTGGAATATATTTGAAGCAGTATGATTTTCAACTCTATACCAAGAAGCTTGGAGGCCTCTTCCTTGTAGTCTTCTTCTTCCTCTTCCTCCTCCTCTTCCTCCTCTTCACCACCGCTGCTATCCAGACAGATTATATCCTGCTTGATGAGCAGAGAGGGAACCAACTGGGCTGCTTCCCCTAAACTCAATGCAGTGTCTGTTGAAGTAGAGGGGCCATGGGACACAAGAAAAACCCCATCAGCAAATGGTTGGAATGAGAATTTAGATTTAGAAACTGTTATTTTAGTTTGGTAGAAATAGTACGTTTATTGGATAGCCACGCTTAGGTTAACAGGGGAATTACCTGGTTGAGGTTCAGGGACAGGTGGGGCTGGGGTGGGGAAGTCTTTCCTATACTGCTCCAGGCGCCTCCGCCGCTCCATCTCTTCCTGCTGTGCAGCTTTGGTCCCAGTCTCCAGCTGATGCTTCTTCAGCAGCTTCCTGTAACAAGAAGACAGAGGTCACAGAGCGCACCGAAGAGAACACTGGATGGGACTTTAGAATATTTTATTTTGGAATATTAACCAACTGTATAAAGTGCACCTGATGTTCTTTCTCATGTGTATCGGTTTCGATAGCTTTGAAGCTTTGGAACCTTTGGAGCGTTTTGAACCTTTGGAACCTTTGGAGGACTTGGAGGATTTGGAGGACTTTAAGGACTTTGAGGACTTGGAGGACTTGGAGGTTTTAGTCTTGGTTTTAGGTGTCTTGCTCTGGCAAGACTCTGGCACCTCCTCTGGACTGGCTGAAGGCTGGCAGCCAGACGGAGGTCCTGATGGAGGTCTGGAGGGCGGGCGCGATGGGGGCCGGGAGGAAGGCTCAGGAGATGGCTCTCCGGAGGTGACCGACTCATCGCCATCGCGAGATGTTTCGGCGTTGTCCTGGGGACTACCAGTTCGCTCTGTCGGAACAAGAGGACATGGGTAAACTTAGAGCTGAGAAATCCTGTTTGAGACACTGACGGTAGTAGATGATGACAAATTAATTACATTTTGTATACATGTATTTCCATAGCTCAATGAGTACAGTAAATAAGTAAATAATTGTGGGTGACTACTGTGTGTTTCTCGTCACTCACCAACGGCATCATCTTCATCACCCTCATCGTCGTCGTCGTCGTCGTCGTCATCATCATCATTTTCATCACCTCCATCCTCTTCTTCTTCTTCTTCTTCCTCCTCCTCCTCCTCATTTTCTAAATCCTCTTCCTCACTGTTAAGGCTTTGCTCAACTTCACTTCCTGACATTGCCTCTTCAGACATGGTGTCTAATGGGTCTCGGAGTACTACCTATGCAACCTCATTTCAGGATCTAAAAACAACACAAACACACAAAAAAAAACCACCACAATGTTTAACGACAACACAGCTCATAATGCAGATGAGTTCATTTGAGTTGTACCTGATCTCTGCAAAAAAGGGGATCATTCGACATTTGAGCAAAAGTATTGTGAAGCAAACGTTGTCATGTTGTTATTGTCAACATGACTCCCAGCTTTACTGTACTCTACCTGCCATATATATTTAAATCTCAACTGTTGATAGACTCAACTGCTCCTACTCCTGTATATACATTTATATATGCCATACATTTATATATGCTCACTTGTATATACATTTATATACATATATGTATCCTGGTTTCAATAACTGATCACTACCTGTTAAATACTCACTTACCTGTATATATATATTATACTCATATCCCACTTAATACCCACTAGTCTTTTAACCTGTACATTTACACTGCACATTATATATTACCATGCACTTTACTGCAACATTTGCACTCTGGTTAGATGCTAAATGATTTCCTCTGTACTGTACTTGTGCTGCTGTGCAATGACAATACATTAGAATCGAATCTGAAGCTGTGCTGCTAGTAGTATTAACACACACCACACCAGATCTTAGTAGTAGTTCAAGACCAAAGTTCCAATGGCAGTAAGTAATCGAAGCGCAAGTCGCTTACAAAACAAAATAACTCGTCTAACCCAATTATGTGTATGTGTATATATATATATATATAACGTCAGTTGTCCATGCTTTGCCTGCAAATGAATAAGTTAGAATGCGAATGTGTGCTTGCGGTGTGGTTTGCTGTCCGATATGTTCACCAAACGAGAAGGTTAACTTCGCTCTGATTCAAAGCTAAGTTGCATCGAAGCTACCGCGCTCAGCTAGCTAAGGTGCATTTAGCGAGACACATATTGCGAGGATGGGTGCTACAAGCATGGTTTGGGGTTTAAACCTTACCTCTCACACGTTAACGTTACTCATTTGTATACATAAGTATAGGCTTTGTGCTTACCATGACAACTCATCCATTTACAATGTGTAGATTTGAATAAATGGACTGTCAAAGGCTCTGCTAATTTGCCCTTTTTTTTCTTCTCTCCCAGTGTGTGTACACGTTATGTCCGTCCCCCGACGAGGTGGGAAAGTGAGTCTAATCAAAGGTTCCGCTGGGGAAACAACTCAGTCAGACCGTCCTTCACGCTCTATAGTAGTCTTTACTAATAACTCATTTATTCTACTATATCTCTTCATATATATATATGTGTGTGTGTGTGTGTGTGTGTGTGTGTGTGTGTGTGTGTGTGTGTGTATCCCTGAACTGCAACGTACACATTTTCTAATTGTATTTGAAGTTAGTTAGTTATTTTTTTTCAAAAGTAGATTTGACCTAGTTTAAAGGTACAGTGTATGTTTATTTAATTGTCATTTTTGTTTTAGCCTTCGTTTCACACCACTTGCTTTGGCTATACTTATAATAAGAAGACCCTTTAGAGAGAGAGAGGGAGAGAGAGAGAGGGGGGGGGGGGGAGGAGAGAGAGAGAGAGAGAGAGAGAGAGAGAGAGAGAGAGAGAGAGAGAGAGAGAGAGAGAGAGAGAGAGAGAGAGGAGAGAGTGGAGAGAGAGAGAGAGAGACAGAGAGAGAGAGAGAGAGAGGGGGGGAGAGAGGAGAGAGAGAGGGGGGGGGAGAGAGAGAGAGGAAGAGGAAGAGGAAGAGAGAGGAGGGGGAGAGAGAGAGAGAGAGGGATGGAGGGAGGAGAGAGAGGGGAGAGATTACCATGGCAATGACGTAGAATGTAGTCGCCCGTGCTCTCTTTTGTGTGTGTTTTTTTTTGCAGTTATTCTCAACAGCTAATGCTAATGCTACCATTAGCCATTCGAAGCATCCCTCTTGTATGAATATGAGAGTATTGCAGAGATCTATTTTGTAGTGATAAGGAGAGCGGAAGAATGCAAAGATGAACAAAGGTTGGCTGGAACTCGAGAGCGACCCTGGTAAGATATATATATATATATATATTTATCTATATGTCTCTGGACAGAACAGCTAAATGCTACTGTTAGCTGTTAGCCCCCCCAGCTAGCCAGAGAGGCTGCCTCTGGTTCTATAGGTTCTATATATATATATATATATATATATATATATATATACATATATACCATTTAGAATGGTGAATGGTATATATACCATCTATAGGTTCTATATATACCATCTATAGGTTCTATATATACCATCTATAGGTTCTATATATACCATCTATAGGTTCTATATATACCATTCTAAATGGTCCAGCGCTTGCAGAACATTGCAAATAGACTGCTTACACGTGTTATTGAATTATTATGTTTATATACGTTTGCATGTAGTAATTCAAACTAGCATGCATCGTCGCACGCAGTAGTTTTAAGTAAGCAATATATTAGTTATGCCCTGGTGAGCGAACAATACAAGAGACAAGATATACAACAACCTACTGAGCTAAAGAGTTTAAATACAGAATATGTTAACCGTACTGTGTTAGTGTGGAAAGGAAAGGTTATCGTTATCTATATCGTTAGCTATACTATTAATTAACCATTAATATTACTGACACCTCTTTGCTGTACTACAGGACTGTTTACTTTGCTGGTGGAAGATTTTGGTGAGTGTCACATTTAACAAAAGCATCCAAGGTCCCAAGGTCCAATATCATAAACTGGAGAGCAACAAGAGACTGAATGAATACAATCTTTTTTTAAATTTGTGATTTGAATGTGATTTTATGCAGGAATCAAAGGTGTCCAAGTAGAGGAAATCTATGATCTTCAAAGCAAGTGTCAAAGGTATGTTATTAGATTTTATGTTCCATGAACACGTGTATACATATTGTTTTACTTCAGTATTTTGCTGATAGGAATGGGATATTTTTGGAGAAAATGCTATTTAGATATATATTTAGATGGATAATGTCAACAACAACTACAAATCTCTCATAATTGTACTACTGTTGTACCTTTTAATATAAGTCTGCCAGCTCAGAATAATCCTTTTCCTTCCAGTCCTGTGTATGGCTTCATCTTCCTGTTCAAATGGATTGAGGAACGTCGGTCCAGGCGAAAGGTGTCCACCTTAGTGGATGAGACATCTGTCATTGATGAGGAAATTGTTAATGACATGTTTTTTGCACATCAGGTAAGAACAGCACATCTTTATCAATGAGAATGGTCTACAACTAAGATATTTGTATGATTTATACTGTAACTTATATAATATTGTAATTGTTATAATGTCTAAAATACGAGTGTGATGGCCTTAATCTATGTGAGAACAAGGGTTAAACTGAAGAGGTGTAGAAGGTATCCAGGGACGGACTGGGACTAACAAACAGCCCTGTCAGGCGGTTATTAATTAATTTGTCAGTTTCAATGTGAATTGCCGTGGAACCGGCCAGGCCAGTGGCAAACCGCTATCCTGGAATAAAATCTAAATCTGGAGGATTGAAACTGGTCACATACATGTACACACACAGTGACATTTGTTTCTCTGCATTTAACCCATCCTAGTATTAGGAGCAGGGGGCAACTATTGTGTATAAACAGCCCCCGGGGAGCAGGGTAGGGGTTTGTTGCCTTGCTAAAGGGTACTTCTGCAGTGCCCAGGTGTTTCAGGGACTTGAACCGGTGACCTTCCAGCTCCAAAGCCTCAACATACTTAGCTACTGCCGCCCCTACTGGCAGTTCTGTCATTCTCCTTTCGACAGTCCGGCCCTGGTTCATCGACTACCCCCTAGGTAGAGCTAGGAGTGGCCTACTGACAGTCATTAGTTACGTAGTTAGTTTGGCATGGCTTGGTGTTCATGTTTTTTAAATTTGTTCAGCTGATACCAAACTCCTGCGCCACCCATGCTTTGTTGAGCGTGCTTCTCAACTGCAGTGGTGTTGAGCTTGGCATCACGCTCAGTCGGATGAGGGCTTTCACAAAGGGCTTTGGTCCAGAGGTAAGACATTATCTCCCCTTTGCACACGATCTTACTCATGTCTGTGGACGCATCAGGTCTGATCAGGGTCCCGTCAATACTATTTGGCTCCAGGAAATTAGTTTTTTCCCCTTTTTGAAGTTTGTTGCCCTTTTACAGCATATATATTACTGCTGCTACTTGGAAAATATAAACATTCTTTAAACAAAAACTATCTCTACAAAATATCTGGTGCCATATACATTTTTCCCCCAAAATTCCAATAATGAAAAATGAAACTGAAAAGTCATTGATATTGATAAAAGAGAAAATCCTCAGACTAAAGCTGTCAACAAGCTTTAACTTATTTGCTAACAAACAAGGCATATAAACTGGTCAACTACAATGTTCAGGATTTAATTAATTCATCATTCTTGTTTTCCCTTATTGCTTAGAGTAAAGGCTATGCGATAGGAAA
>CM051002.1:32643187-32653187 GCA_027704905.1 Muraenolepis orangiensis | reverse complement strand
TTTTGACCGGTAACTACTGGACCTGGTACCACTACAGCACCTGTTCCTTGTCAACCGGTACCTACCAGACCTGGTTCCAATACAGCACCCGGTCCTTTATGACCGGTAACTACCGGACCTGGGACCACTCTGGGACCTGTTCATTTAAAATAAGATACATACCTGACCTGGTACCACTCTGGGACCTGTTCCTTCACAAAAAGGTACATACCTGACCTTGTACCACTCTGGGACCTGTTCCTTTACAAAAAAGTACATACCTGACCTGGTACCACTCTGGGACCTGTTCCTTCACAAAAAGGTACATACCTGACCTGGTACCACTCTGGGACCTGTTCCTTTACAAAAAGGTACATACCTGACCTGGTACCACTCTGGCACCTGTTCCTTTTCGGACCCAATTGCAACGCAGATTTCGGTGTCTCATTTTGGTGCCATGCTCGAGCTGCCACCCTCCGCTGCTCCGAAACCGAGTTTAGAGCTCCATGGGAACGGCTTTGTGTGCAAAGCAAAACTGTCTGCACAAGGGCACAATGCTGTGCTTATAGTCCCTGTATGATTTAAAATGAAAGGAATCTACTTAAAACCTTGACATTTTTATTTCAGCCATAAACACAATTGATCAGACGGCAACAATTTCAGCCACCTGTATGCATTCTTTATCTTTGTTATCTCTCTGTAGTCATTTTGTGGTTTAAGGTTGTGTTATAAAGGAAAAACACGAGTGTCTCCGCTCCATTTCCTCATTAGACAGAGTGAACCCTTCGCAATTTCACCATTTTTCCACACCCCCTATAATCAGATGAAAGAGGCGGGCTGTAAGGTTTTCTCTACCGATAACGTTCGGTTCATACAAACTGTTGTTTATCTTTCAAATATTTTGTTCATAACAAAAACATTGAACAACTAAGAAAGCCACTAAAATGCTGATGATGTCAGGAGAGAAGTCTTCTTGTAGAATAATCGAAGTCTAGAGGTTTGCACTTTATTTTTTATTTTTATTTTGTATGATACCTGTTATTTACTGTTCAATTAATGTTGTTGACTTAGGATTTATTTACGATTCATTTATTAATATATTGTTCAATTTCTTCAAAAGTATAGGTTCAGGCCAGGCGTTTAGCCACTGGTATCGTTTTAGCACTGGTTAAAAAAATAATAATGCCCAACCCTAGTAATCCTAGTTTGTATTATCAGTATCACAGAGATGTAATGTGTAATGTGTTTCATCATCAGTAGTGCTCTTATTAGGTTTCCTACTGTGGAGTAGGAGATTTTATTCTAGAGTTTGGTCGATGTTGAAGGTTTAGAAGGAAGGCGAGCCTGCGGACGCGATCGGGCCGTGTGGGAGGAGGGCTAGAGAGCCAAATCGCCCTCAGCGTCCTTGCGGAGAAGCTGAAGAAGGAGGTCCAGCGCAAAGACGCCCTCAACACGCCGCTGGCCGTGCGCACGGAGGGCCGCAACGGTGGCGTCTGCATCACGGCCGCCTCGCAGCCGTCCCCCACGCCGAGCAACGAGAGCACGGACACCGCCTCCGAGATCGGCAGCGCCTTCAACTCTCCGCTGCGCTCCCCGGCGCGCTCCCAGGCGGCCACGCGGCCGTCCAGCCCCGTGGCGTCCCACCTCTCCCGCGTGCTGTTCGGAGAGGACGACCTGCTGCGGCTCGACTCCAGGCACAACCGTGCCGTGCGAGAGCTCGGTGCCTCGGTCTGCATAGCGCTGCTGCACCTGCAGGAAGACGGGCTCATCTGTTCACTCCCTCCATCTGGTGAGTCCATTGGAACAGTTTACCCTATAACAAGTCATGAGGACACATCGGTCCGTCCCCTTGTTCACCGCTGCTCTGGCTTGCCCTAAAATACACTGTTAATTTGAAACGCCATTGAATGTCTACTTAACAGCTCATCTACTGTTATTTCTTCGCAGTGGACTCTGCTGCTAATGGGCCCAAGCAGCCCCACACACCAGAGAAGAAGATGAAAGACAAGGAACAAGGAGGCAAGGCAGCAGCAGCAGAAAAGGAGCCGGCGGGCAGTGCTGAGGGGCCGTCAGTGAAGGTGAAAGAGGAGGAGGACTGCAAGGAGGGAGTGGATGTCAAACCTAGTAAGGAAAAGTTGAACTCTGTGGATGCCGTTGGAGTCAAGAAACCACCTGGAGATAAATATTCTCCCAAGGTACGTTTCAAGGTTTCGTCTGGTGCTCAGCATGGCTGTTTCTCTTTTACTGCTCACATTTAGAAGCTTTTGCAGTCACTCTACCAATATAGCACTTTTTTAACTTAAAAAATTGTGTATGTTGGGAAATTATGCATATATTTAAAAGTGTTGTTTTTTCTCTCTTACAGGAACTGCTTGCTCTGCTTAAATGTGTAGAAGCAGATATAGCTAATTATGAAGTTTTTCTAAAGGAGGAGGTAGAAAAACGGAAGAAATATAAGGCAAGAAGAAACATAATGAAAAGCATGCATTTTGTAGACATTGTCTTCCTGATATTGTTGATTAATCAAAATGTAGAATCTAAAGCCATCTAAATGCTGATTTGTTCTATTTATTAGATTGATGACCAGAGGAGGACCCACAATTATGATGAGTTCATATGTACCTTCATATCCATGTTGGCACAAGAAGGTACATCTGAATAAACAGTGATGATATATCTGTTGGAAACTTTAGGTATCTCTGTTCTCTGTGACTTTAGGTATCTCTGTTCTCTGTGACTTTAGGTATCTCTGTTCTCTGTGACTTTAGGTATCCCTGTTCTCTGTGACTTTAGGTATCTCTGTTCTCTGTGACTAGGTATCTCTGTTCTCTGTGACTTTAGGTATCTCTGTCTATCTCTGTGACTTGATGTATCTCTGTGACTTTGTGTGTGGGTTTCTTTCTCCACCCACAGACCCACACTGTGTATACACAATGGCTACACTGCTACACTGTTCAGTGAAACTTGTATCATATATTTTCCATGTGGGTCCACAGGCATGTTGGCCAGCCTGGTGGAGCAGAACATCTCTGTACGCCGTCGACAGGGAGTGAGCATCGGCCGGCTGCACAAACAGAGGAAGCCTGATCGCAGGAAACGTTCACGACCATACAAGGCTAAGCGACAGTAATACAATAAGTGTGTGTGTGTATATATATATATGAGTGTGTGTGTGTGTGTGTGTATATGTATATATATATATATATATATGTATATGTATATGTATATGTATATGTATATATATATGCACACACACTCTGGTAGTCATCTCCTTTAGGTCACGAAGCATCCAGCTATCACTGCAGAGAAGAAGGAAAATAAATTGGTGCACTTAAATGCTATTTGTTGTATTTTAAGATGGCCTCATATTCGTTACAAAACTGAACCATGCTGTCAATTCTTTTTATGTGTATATTATGTAGTGCAATTTTAGGCTTCATGGTAATTCCTACTGAGGTCTGCCACTTCAATGTAGAAGCTGTACATTTCACAAGGCAAATTAATTGAATTGCAAAAGAGTGAAGAGCGTGAATGATTTGTTCTGAAGGTCATTTGGTATTTTGTAATCATGTCCTCACAGTCTAGTTTATAACCAAGGTAATCAGAACCTCTGCGCTCGTTGCCAGAACCAGTCTTTTTGACTAGAAGGTGTATATTTCCCATTTGGGTCCTGTAAATCAATGATGAACCGTCATCTTATTTTTGTACCTGACAGCACTCTCTATATTGAGCGGTGGTTCATTGTGTGTTTTGTACATATGTATCTGTACGCCAGCTCAGTGCCACTTGCAGTGGGCACAAGTTGCTTTTGTCCTTACCAATTCATACTACAATAAAAAATATGAAAATGTGCTTTATTTTTCATTTTCATAATTTGTACATCATTGGTATTTAGAACGCAACCTAAACTTATGTACTTTATTTTATTCCAACTCTGCAAACAAGTATACTTATTTAATGTTATTGCATGTCTTTTTAATGTGGTTGGTTACTACGAAACTTGGGATGCAATAACAGTTAAGCCACATTCCCTGTGGCTTAACTGTTATTGCATCCCAAGTTTCGTAGTTATATATTTATATATTTAGTTAGCTATACAACTTGTTCAAAAATATCTATATTAAATATGTTCAATGTACCTCAATACGCCTAAATATAATGTATGATTATACATTATATTTAGGCGCACATGAATACACAAACGATACAACACACACTAATGTCTGACGTGAACGCGCGCGTAATCGGGCCGCTCGTCACCGACCTGCGTCAGCGGCGCGCTCTCCTTCACCGTCAGCGGCGCGCTCTCCCTCACCGTCAGCGCGCCTGCTCCGTATGGGGGGGGGGGGTGGTGCTGAATTGTAGAAGGTAGGTGATGATGGCGGAAGGGGAACAGCGTCGAGTTTGATCCGAGTTCCTTATTATTACGGCTGAAAGAAACCCACCTCTTACACCCCTCCATCGAATCGAGACGTAGCGGTTAAACGATGGGGAACGAAGCCAGTCTGGAGGGAGAGGGAGAGGCTGGCGGACAGGCTGTCGGTTCTTCGTCCGTCGTCGTCCCAGCCGCCGGGGCTCCTCCGACTTCCATTCCAGCACCACTGGACTCCGGACAGCTCATCAAGCCCAGCAACGGAGCGCCGGCCGGGGGCACCGGGGCTCCGGGACCCGGGCCGGGGCCGGTTAACAGGTAGGGGTCGGTTCACCAGGTCGTCAAACAGCAGGGTGTGTTTCGGGAGGGGGGAGAACGGGTAGTAAAGTAGCCGATGTCCCGGTTCTACGTTACTACTGGTCTACCAGGTGGTGGTGGTGGTGACGACTCGTCGTTCGGTGTTATTATGAGATAAGACTTCAAATGCTGTGTGCTTTTCATTATTAATGTTTCAATATCCTTCGTCCACACAATTCATTGACAGTCTCAGTTTAACACCGATGACTCTCGTCATAATGTCAATGTCGTTATAACACCCATATTGTGTGTCTTATCTACATGTTTCGTAGACTCAAGACAAGTTAGGAGTCAACAATGCGTAAATATAGCCTTAAAATGGTCCAAAAAAAAAATTGCGTCCCAAAAAAGGGAATGTACACGTTCCTGTGATTCTTGTTCTGATCTTATCGGGAATAATATGGATATCGAATCATTCGTTCAATCATAACGTTCACTGTATAGGCTATAGGCCGCTCTCCACAACCCACCCGCTGATGTATGTTACATGTGGTTGGTGTCCATTTCCCAATGAGAATGGTGATATCACCTAATAACTTTACGGGTATCGGCCTATCGGTAATAATAATAATAATAATAATAATAATAATAATAATAATAATTATAATAATGCCAGCTGAATCACAATGACGAGCATTATGATTCACCCTCCGTAATGAAGCACTTGTAACCGGATGGGAGTGTTCACTTCCAGGATGACACCACCACAGCTCTAGAAGAAGAAGAAGAAGAAGATGAAGAAGAAAGGTCGTTCTATCGTTTGATGAACGACCATACCTGTCTGTCCGATTCCCCTGTCTGATCTGAGACTAAAGGGGCTATCTTTAGCATGCACCTAGACTTGGTCATATAGCGTCCCATCGATCCACACCATAAACCCCACGCGGCTGTGGTCGTAGTACGCGGGTGTTGCCCTCTCTCATTGACTTGGTCTATATTGTCTACAATGCTGTTATACATTATTATATCCCCTTTCTAAACAAATCACACGTACAATAATGGCTTAATATTAGTACTACTACTACTGATGATAATCCTAATCATACTACTACTACTACTACTACTACTACTGATGATAACCATAATCATAATGCTACTACTACTACTACTACTACTGATGATAATCATAATCATAATACTACTACTACTACTACTACTACTAATAATAATAATAATAATGAGTGATAATTATATCTATTGTAGCTGTGAATAATGCTGTAGTCTGTCTGTAGCCTGTCTGTATTTGTCTGTGTAAGGTAAATCACATTTAGAATCCATGGGAGTGGCGGAAATATGTCACATTTGCGATGCAATTTATTGCTGTAGTATTGGTAAAGGGAAGCAAGACGACGGGATGGTGTCCATTTAAGTGTAGTCTTGTTTATAAATACTAATACTACGACTCTCAAATGAGTCTCACTATCATCATTATGATGTGATGTATATGTATGATCATACATCACATCATAATGTTAAAGCCCATATGTTGCTGCTGTTTAACTTTAACTAAGACACTGTTATCACAGAACTGCGGACCACATAATGCCGCTTTCCCTCCTCTTGTTTTATGCACAGTACTTCACTTACATACAGCACAACATACATTGCTTACAGATATTATATTTATACTGCATGTTAAACAGTATGGCAAACATTACATTCTGCAGCGTTCAATTTGGGTATTCTTTCAACCACAGTCATAAGTGGCCCAACCACAATAGGTTTTAAATCTGTTCATACATCACACATTTCATATTTGACTATTCACATTTGTAACAATGTAAATCACATTTAGAGTCTCTGTGGCTATCCAGTGTCTGCTGCTAGACGGATAGTTATGCACCAAGCACTGCTCATATTGAGCAGTGCTTGCAATAGGCCACAAATAGGGATTGAAGTCTAGCTTGAATCTTTCCTTTTGATGTTGTCTTTTCTTGTCTGACTAGCATAGTAACCGTTGCTACAGGAAAAGCCCACATGCAAGTAGGTGCTTTGGCACAGTCTTTTGTTCCCAAACTAACCAATATGGCGTTATGGAACACTATGCACTCAGCCCTCTCTTCTACCCAAGGCACCCATGCGTCCAGCTCAACACTAGCCTGGTTTGTTTTCCAGTTGGAAATCACCTAGAAATCATTGGTTTTCCAGTGATGGAAATCAATACCAGCACACCCCTTGGGTGTAGTGATGCTGAGACAGATGTTTGCTCTGGTAAACCTCTGCCCTGAAAAATAGTTATTAATGGAGAATTATTCTGAACAATAGATGCCAGTGCATTATAATGTAAATCATGTTTTGACCAAGTCAATATTTCCAAAGCTTGAATAAGTGTGTGCAGCATCAGCCTGTATGGGGTGGCATTGAGGCAGGATGGTAGGTTGGATGGTTAGGGTGTTCGCTTTTGATTAAAAAAAACCTCATGTTAAATGACAGTAAATCATAGTAGCAAATGTCATTGTATATTTATCAAATCTGCTTACAACATTCATATGAAAATGTGCATTTACAAAATTAAATTATTGTTTAATCTAAGGTATGTTGAAGTGAACATTGCTCACATCAGATGGCCTATGCTGTGTGAGGATGTCTTGTCAGTTTCAATTTAAAAACCTTTATTTCTATTGTAAAATGAAACCCATTAGACATTAAAACACACCACATGCTGTGAATAAAGCTTCAGTATGACAGTATGGCAATACTGTACAACTGATGACGGCACAGTATTGACCTAGCTGAGTGAACTGGACTATGATGTTTTCTCCAGGTGTAGTTTGTGGAGGCTTCAAGACATCATATGCGATATAAACCCCCTAGAATTACTAGTATTATTTGTATTAAATAAGATGTAAGTACTTGGATGGGCTAGATGGATTCTTGTATGGCCACAGTAGGTGGATGGTGTTTTGCGGGTGGAACTGTAAGGTTCTTTGAAGAGGTTCTTGACGGCCTGGCCTGAATGAACAGAGCAGAAGGGAGAAGACTGGAGCTGTGAATCAGCTCAACCCGTTAGCAGTGACTCACTGCTAGCAGCACGCTCTGTATATTGAGTTCTTCTCTCAGTTTGATTCCTCCTCTTGAAGGGATCGCTGTGGCTTCCTTTGAAGACAACAAGCACATTATGGCAGCATCTCATTTGTTGACGGGAGGAATAATTTGAATGTAAATGCCAAATTGCCGTCTGGCCAGAATGAAAGACAAAGCAAAGTTTAATGTCTGGTATGGTTCTGAAAACTGGAGAAACGCTACACAGAGAGAGAACTGCTGCAGACAATACAAATAACTAGAGAACTTTCTTAGAAATGAGGAAAATTAATATTCAGTATCACTTCTTCTAGGCCAACACATCATGTGGTGGGATGTTAGACCATCGACTGAAATAATCATGATGTAACACCTGACTTTAGAAGCTGTGTAATAGTGTAATGTGTGATGTCTGTGTGTATTGCACAGAGCAGTGGGTCCTACTTCAAGTAACATGAAACTGTGTGCATACTGTATATACTATATGTAGATTGTATATAATGTATACATACTGTATATAGATATTATTCAATCTGTATACTTATACTGTATACTTTCTTTGAGGCAAGGAGAGTAACAGTGTGAGAGAGGCAGAGAGTGAAAGAGTGATACTGTGAGTGAGTGATCGTGTGAGAGAGTGATCGTGTGAGAGAGTGATCGTGTGAGAGAGTGATCGTGTGAGAGAGTGATCGTGTGAGAGAGTGATCGTGTGAGAGAGTGATAGTGTGGGAGAGTGATCGTGTGAGAGAGTGATAGTGTGGGAGAGTGATGGTGTGAGAGAGTGTTAGTGTGGGAGTGTGAGAGAGTGTTAGTGTGGGAGTGTGATAGTCTGAGAGAGTGATAGTGTGGGAGTAGAGGCAACGAAGCAGAAATCCTCTACATCATGCGCCAGTGCCTAACTGACACTGACTGGTCAGATATCTCATTATTTAGTTTTACGCTGAATGAGTGTAGTAAAACATGTATAGAACTAAATTGTTCACTGGGTTGTGTGCATTTCTGATGACGTTGTGGTAGTAGTGGTACTAGTTCAATTGTCTTAAAGGTTCAGCATCAGTTTAACTGTAAAGACTATGTGAAATGGGATCCAGTAGCCTGTAATAGCCTTCGATAATGTGACATATTATTACGTTGTTTTTTTGTGTGATTTTGACATCCTATATATAATAGTATAATCCACACAAGGGAAGGGGTGTGATCTAGTCGTTATCGGATATAATTGGTAATATTTTCAAACAAGCTGAAGCCTGAATGGTGCTTCATGGCCCATACCAACCCCAATGGACACAATCAAATGGTAGTTAAAGCTCAGTAGTTCAGTAGTTAGTAAGAAACGATTACATTTTGATGATAAATAATTCGCTATTTCTTGAAATTATTATGAGAAAAAAAAAAGAAAGAATAGAACAAATTGACCTTGAAGTATACAAATTATAAACCAATATAAAGTAAATGATTAAGTCAGTATGCATTTCATACATTCCACATTTTGTCCAAGTGTGTCCTCATCCTTCTTGTCCTCTTCTAACAGCAGACCGCCCCAAACAGACCCCGGGCCCAAAGCCGGGGTCCAGAGCGGCCCCGGGACAGGGGACCGGTTAGCCTCCCACGAGAGCCACCAGCCCGTGGGTCCCCAGGGAGGAGAGCAGCAGGGCAAAGTCCCCGCCTCCAGGATGAGCCTCCAGGTGGAAGCCGGCAGCAGAAGCGGCCGGTCTCCGGTCTCTGCGGCTCCGGACGGCGGCAGCGCCCCAAGCTCCCCGTACTCAGTGCCTCAGATAGCACCCCTGCCTAGCAGCAAGCTGTGCCCCGTCTGCAATACCGCCGACCTCATGGGCTCCACGGACGGCGAGCCAAACCACAACACCTGCACACAGTGTCGCTCCATGGTGTGCAACCAATGTGGCTTCAACCCCAACCCACACCTCACACAGGTAGGCAGCAGCCACACTCCTCTCCACTCCACACCTCACACAGGTAGGCCTCACCTATAGCAGGGAAGGAGATGATTCAAGATTCAAGATTCTTTATTTTTGCCATGTGTAAGTAAGTACAATGGAATGCTTACTCCCCATTCACTCCCACATTCTGAATTCCAACAGCAGTACTATAGGATACTACACTATACTATACAATGTTATACTATACTATAAACAAAAATATATACTATCTACTATATACTATGACAATACTTTTCTATATCAATACTATGCACAATAAAAACACCAATAAAATATATACATATTGCGGATGTTGCAAAAATAATTTGAATGT
>CM051002.1:32618187-32638187 GCA_027704905.1 Muraenolepis orangiensis | reverse complement strand
CTATGATACCTAGCATCCTATACAGTAGTCTCTGATACCTAGCATCCTATAGTCTCTGATACCTAGCATCCTATAGTCTCTGATACCTAGCATCCTATAGTCTCTGATACCTAGCATCCTATAGTCTCTGATACCTAGCATCCTATAGTCTCTGATACCTAGCATCCTATAGTCTCTGATACCTAGCATCCTACAGTCTATGATACCTAGCATACAGTCTCTGATACCTAGCATCCTATAGTCTCTGATACCTAGCATCGTATAGTCTCTGATACCTAGCATCCTATAGTCTCTGATACCTAGCATCCTACAGTCTCTGATACCTAGCATCCTCTAGTCTCTGATACCTAGCATCCTACAGTCTCTGATACCTAGCATCCTATAGTCTCTGATAACTAGCATCCTATGGTCTCTGATACCTAGCATCCTATACAGTAGTCTCTGATACCTAGCATCCTATAGTCTCTGATACCTAGCATCCTATAGTCTCTGGTACCTAGCATCCTACCGTCTATGATACCTAGCATCCCATACAGTAGTCTCTGATACCTAGCATCCTACAGTCTCTGATACCCAGCATCCTATAGTCTCTGATACCTAGCCTCCTATAGTCTCTGATACTTAGCATCCTATAGTCTCTGATACCTAGTCTCCTATAGTCTCTGATACCTAGCATCCTATACAGTAGTCTCTGATACCAAGGATCCTATAGTCTCTGATACCTAGCCTCCTCCAGTCTCTGGTCCCAGTCATGCATAGAAGGGAGCAGTGCTTCAGCCGGCACAGAGTAATGGAGACAAAGTCACATGGAGATGGGAGATGATGTGTGATAATGAAGGTCCCCTTGAGGGACAGTGCAGACCACGGCCCGGTCACTGCTGAGGACTGACATGCCCAGAGCGCTCAACCACTGACTGTCTGACCAGCTGGCCCGAACACGACTGAGTGACAGACAGACTCACTGACACATTGACCCATTCTCAAAGATCGGAGCTGTACCGTGTGTGTGTGTGTGTGTGTGTGTGTGTGTGTGTTTGTGTGGGTGCTTGCTTGCGTGTGTGCATGTGTGTTTGTGTGCATGTACGTGTGTTTGTGTGAGTGTGCGTGTGTGTGTGTGTGTTTGTGTGCCAAGTGTGCATATGTGCATGTTTGTGTGTGTGTGTGTGTGTGTGTGTGTGTGTGTGTGTGTTTGTGTGTGTGTGTGTGTGTGTGTGTGTGTGTGTGTGTGTGATTACTCTGGGTACTCCATCACCAAGCACCAAGTAATTGTAGGTTAGACTAAGCAGACATATGCAGATGCATATGTGTAAATTGTGTGCGTGTCAATGAATTGCATAGTTCTCTAATGCTATTAAACATTGTAAATAAGACAGTTTAGTCATTGCTATATATGCAAATAGAAGGGACATAGCCCTCTCTCGGTCCTCCGTCCCTCTTGCCCTCAGGGTTTGTTAGTGCATGACTTAGTCTGTGAAGGCTTTCTTGACGCCGTTTGTTTCAATTTACTATGGCCACTGGGATGTAACTCCCCAGCTCCAATGGAAGGCATCATGCAGATTTTGCAGCCATCTAATCAATCAGCTGCTATCTGCTCTCTGTCCCACTGCCAGGCGTTCAGCATAACGCCACATAACACATTCCAGACGGTATGTTAATGAGGCCCCCAAAGCTCTCCGTGATCTGAACCAGCAGGCAGCAGTAAGAAGGCCACGCGTTAAACAAAAAGGGACATCTGCAATCTCCTACTTCTGTATTTGTCTTGCATCTCTGACCCCCAGTCCTCAACAAAACCCCCCATGGAATCTGCAACGGTAGCTATTTATAGACTTATGTAATGGCCTATAGACTCAGGCAGTGTGGTGGCTGTGACAGCACCGGGAGGCCAATTACTACATATGTCCGAATATCACCGCTGGGGCCTTTATCTCATTCTCACCTCCTATTGTGTTAGCAAAGGAAGAGACAAGGGAAGAGGCAAACCAGGGAAGGAGAGAGGGATGGAGCAGAACTAGGGGAAAGACACAGATAAATCAGGGGAGTGCAGAGGGAGTGAAATATGTTTATGAGGATGAGAGTGGAAACGAAGGAGGAAGGGGGGGGGGGGGCATGGAATGAAGATGAGAGCAGTGACCAATGCATGAAGAATGAAGGCCTAATTTACACGTTGAACACAAATATTTATCATCTAGCATTTTTCATCTTGTGTTGAGGACGTGGAGATGATAATAGGCTGTTATAGGTTAAAGATGGTGAAGATGCTCCTGGTAATAGTGGTGTTTTTCTCTGTTCAACGTAGGTCCAGGAGTGGCTGTGTCTCAACTGCCAGATGCAGAGGGCCTTGGGTATGGACATGACCACACCTCGTTCCAAGAGTCAGCAGCAGATCCACTCTCCTTCCCAGCCAGCCAAACCCCAGCTGACCTCCGTCGCTCCTGCTCAGCCTGCGCCCCAGTCTACACAGGCCCAGGCCCAGTCTACACAGGCCCAGGCCCAGCCTACACAGGCCCAGGCCCAGCCTACACAGGCCCAGACCAAGACACAAACTCCTTCTCAGCCACAACAAGCCCCACAAGCCCAACAAACCCTGGGCCCCCAAAGACAGCCTGGTCCGGGTGTACCCGGCCAACAGCAGCAACAACAGCAGCAACAACATCCCAAACTCCCCCCGGGGGCGGTCCCTCTTCCCGGTTTGGCCAAGGCTCCTTCCCAGCCCGACCTGTCCCGTAACCCCCCAGCCCACCTGAGCCACATCCCGCGGCAGGACCAGACCCGCAGCGCAGGCAGCTCCCCGTCACGACAGCCCCCGCCCCCTGAGCAGACCTTCGGCAAGCTGTTTGGCTTCGGTGCCTCTCTGCTCAACCAGGCCAGCACGCTCATATCGGAGACCGCTCAGCCCCCACAACAACCGCCAAAACCAGCTCCCAAACCCACCGGGCCACAAGCTCCGGGCCCCGGAGCCGGTAAACCCCCGGGGCCTCCCCTTGCTCAACAAGGGCCCCATGCTCCCCCCAAACAACAACAACAGCAACAACAACAGCAACAACACCAACAACACCAACAACAACAACAACAACAACCACAACAACAACATCAACAACAACAGCAGCAGCGGCTACCACAGCAACAGGCGCACCACGACCCCCCCTCTGAACCCAAAGCATCTTGCCCCCTCTGTAAGACCAGTCTCAACGTGGGCCACACCGGGCAACAACCCAACTACAACACTTGTACCCAGTGCCATTCCCAGGTGTGCAATATGTGTGGATTCAACCCCACCCCACACCTTGTCGAGGTAAGATTGCTCCTGCTATGTTCTACTTCTATTTCCTCAGGCTCATGTCACATATCACACACTCACCACGGAAGGTGAGTTTGAGATTCTATCAATTTAATGCAGGGCTTCGAGATTAGACCGTTGCACCATTGGTCGGAATTGTTGTTGTTTGGTATGATTTGGCCAGTGTGTAGACTTTATGAATAGCCTATGCAATGTTCTTTGATGAGAGCTCATTATCGTGTCATTTGCTTCACTTTGAACATTCAATAAAATTAAAGAACAGAATCTTCCCTTTTGGAAAACAAACCGAATGTTTGCACACCGACTCTAATCAGTCTGACTGGGGCCAGGTGAGGATGCTTCAACCAGAATTGAACTAGACTCTAATCAGTCTGACCTGGGCAAGATGAGGCAGCTTCAACCAGACTCTGATCAGTCTGACTGGGGCCAGGTGAGGCAGCTTCAACCAGACTCTGATCAGTCTGACTGGGGCCAGGTGAGGCAGCTTCAACCAGACTCTGATCAGTCTGACTGGGGCCAGGTGAGGCAGCTTCAACCAGACTCTGATCAGTCTGACTGGGGCCAGGTGAGGCTGCTTCAACCAGACTCTGATCAGTCTGACTGGGGCCAGGTGAGGCAGCTTCAACCAGACTCTGATCAGTCTGACCTGGGGTCAGCCACCAACTATACACACGCTACACACTCCCCTTGTGTGACATGTTTAAAACAAATTACACATTTCTAGATTTGTCAAAACCCTGCCAAGGACATTCCACCGAGATTCAGATTGAAATGGAAACATGCAGTAGCTCTGTGGACTTTGTGCAAGTTGTTCCCGTTTTTTGTGATGTGGGTGTGACGACTTAGCCCTTCTGTGTGTCACACAACTCACACCACGCAGTGAGCTGCCCCTCTAGTGGCACAGCCACAGAAAAGATAAGGCTTATCTGCATGAAATGGGATGCCACCAAATTGTAACGTAACGGATGATCTCGGTAATTAATTGGTGATGCTGAGATGATACACTCATCCCATGTCATCCACAACTCAGCGGAACACATCTTAGTCCTCCCCCCCATCCACCCCCCCCCCTCCACCCCCGCCCTCCTCTTAATTGGGGGTACAGCTGGCAGGAATTGGGGCTTATTGTGCTTTCAGCACTCAAGGCAATCACAACGATTATGCATGCAAATCAGGCCCAATAAACAGGGGCTGCGATGACAGACTCTCCGTGGTCTCTACGATAGGTAGGCTTGATTATCGCTCCAGGAACAGAAGTTTGTTTGGCTCATGCTTCACGCTCATGTGAAAACTCCCCAAAGGACATTCAGGCCGCCGTTATTCTGTATTCCGTCACGGCAGACCCTTGTCGCGGGGGCCATGATTTCCACCCCGCTTGCTTTGAACCTGATTAACCGGCAGGTGTTTCCAAACCTGGCTACAAGTTTGTGTTCATTTCGCGTGAGGTAGCAGGTGAGCTGTATTAGAGTGTGTAGGAGATAGTTGAGATATTCTATGCTTATGTGTGTGTGTGTGTGTGTGTGTGTGTGTGTGTGTGTGGTGTGTGTGGTAGCTATGTGCACGTGTCCATGCAGGGGCGTGTGTGTTGTTCCATATTTATCCATGTTCCTGAGCTTGGCCTCCACTCAGTTTACCACAATCCTCCCCCTCATCCTCTTTAAATCTCTTCCACAAAAAGGTCCAGGCTCCTCTCTTTTTCTGATATGGACTCCATGAGTTCCTGTTCCCTCTCTCAGTGTCCTGTTCTATTAGCAGCAGGCTTGGTTCCCTCTATCTGTGTTGTAGTGTCCTGTTCTAGCAGCAGGCTTGGTTCCCACTCTCTCTCTCTCTCTGTTGTAGTGTCCTGTTCTATTAGCAGGCTTGGTTCCCTCTCTCTCTGTTGTAGTGTACTCTTCTAGCAGCAGGCTTGGTTCCCTCTGTGTGTGTTGTAGTGTCCTGTTCTAGCAGCAGGCTTGGTTCCCTCTCTCTGTGTTGTAGTGTCCTGTTCTAGCAGCATGCTTGGTTCCCACTCTCTCTCTCTCTCTCTCTCTCTCTCTCTCTCTCTCTCTCTCTCTCTCTCTCTCTCTCTCTCTCTCTGTTGTAGTGTCCTGTTCTATTAGCAGGCTTGGTTCCCTCTCTCTGTGTTGTAGTGTCCTGTTCTATTAGCAGGCTTGGTTCCATCTCTCTCTCTGTTGTAGTGTCCTGTTCTAGCAGCAGGCTTGGTTCCATCTCTCTCTCTGTTGTAGTGTCCTGTTCTAGCTGCAGGCTTGGTTCCCTCTCTTTCTGTGTTGTAGTGTCCTGTTATATTAGCAGGCTTGGTTCCCTCTCTATCTCTCTCTCTTTTTTAGTGTCCTGTTCTAGCAGCAGGCTTGGTTCCCTCTCTCTCTCAGTGTTGTAGTGTCCTGTTCTTGCAGCATAATTGGTTCCCTCTCTCTCTCAGTGTTGTAGTGTCCTGTTCTATTAGCAGGCTTGGTTCCCTCTCTCTGTGTTGTAGTGTCCTGTTCTAGCAGCAGGCTTGGTTCCCTCTCTCTCTCTCTGTTGTAGTGTCCTGTTCTAGCTGCAGGCTTGGTTCCCTCTCTTTCTGTGTTGTAGTGTCCTGTTATATTAGCAGGCTTGGTTCCCTCTCTATCTCTCTCTCTTTTTTAGTGTCCTGTTCTAGCAGCAGGCTTGGTTCTCTCTCTCTGTGTTGTAGTGTCCTGTTCTAGCAGCAGGATTGGTTCCCTCTCTCTGTCAGTGTTGTAGTGTCCTGTTCTAGCAGCATACTTGGTTCCCTCTCTCTCTCAGTGTTGTAGTGTCCTGTTCTATTAGCAGGCTTGGTTCCCTCTCTCTGTGTTGTAGTGTCCTGTTCTAGCAGCACGCTTGGTTCCCTCTCTGTGTGTTGTAGTGTCCTGTTCTAGCAGCAGGCTTGGTTCCCTCTCTCTCTGTTGTAGTGTCCTGTTCTAGCAGCATGCTTGGTTCCCTTTCTTTCTCTGTTGTAGTGTCCTGTTCTAGCAGCAGTCTTGGTTCCCTCTGTGTGTGTTGTATTTTCCTGTTCTAGCAGCAGGCTTGGTTCCCTCTGTTGTAGTTTCCTGTTCTAGCAGCAGGCTTGGTTCCCTCTCTCTCTCAGTGTTGTAGTGTCCTGTTCTAGCAGCAGGCTTGGTTCCCTCTGTGTGTGTTGTATTTTCCTGTTCTAGCAGCAGGCTTGGTTCCCTCTCTCTTAGTGTTGTAGTTTCCTGTTCTAGCAGCAGGCTTGGTTCCCTCTCTCTCTCAGTGTTGTAGTGTCCTGTTCTAGCAGCAGGCTTGGTTCCCTCTCTCTCTCAGTGTTGTAGTGTCCTGTTCTAGCAGCATACTTGGTTCCCTCTCTCTCTCAGTGTTGTAGTGTCCTGTTCTATTAGCAGGCTTGGTTCCCTCTCTCTGTGTTGTAGTGTCCTGTGCTAGCAGCAGGCTTGGTTCCCTCTCTCTCTGTTGTAGTGTCCTGTTCTAGCAGCATGCTTGGTTCACTTTCTCTCTCTGTTGTATTTTCCGGTTCTAGCAGCAGGCTTGGTTCCCCTCCTCTGTGTTGTAGTGTCCTGTTCTATTCGCAGGCTTGGTTCCCTCTCTCTATATTGTAGTGTCCTGTTCTAGCAGCAGGCTTGGTTCCCTCTCTCTCTGTGTTGTAGTGTCCTGTTCTAGCAGCACGCTTGGTTCCCTCTCTGTGTGTTGTAGTGTCCTGTTCTAGCAGCAGGCTTGGTTCCCTCTCTCTCTGTTGTAGTGTCCTGTTCTAGCAGCATGCTTGGTTCCCTTTCTTTCTCTGTTGTAGTGTCCTGTTCTAGCAGCAGTCTTGGTTCCCTCTGTGTGTGTTGTATTTTCCTGTTCTAGCAGCAGGCTTGGTTCCCTCTCTCTCTCAGTGTTGTAGTGTCCTGTTCTAGCAGCAGGCTTGGTTCCCTCTGTGTGTGTTGTATTTTCCTGTTCTAGCAGCAGGCTTGGTTCCCTCTCTCTTAGTGTTGTAGTTTCCTGTTCTAGCAGCAGGCTTGGTTCCCTCTCTCTCTCAGTGTTGTAGTGTCCTGTTCTAGCAGCAGGCTTGGTTCCCTCTCTCTCTCAGTGTTGTAGTGTCCTGTTCTAGCAGCATACTTGGTTCCCTCTCTCTCTCAGTGTTGTAGTGTCCTGTTCTATTAGCAGGCTTGGTTCCCTCTCTCTGTGTTGTAGTGTCCTGTGCTAGCAGCAGGCTTGGTTCCCTCTCTCTCTGTTGTAGTGTCCTGTTCTAGCAGCATGCTTGGTTCACTTTCTCTCTCTGTTGTATTTTCCGGTTCTAGCAGCAGGCTTGGTTCCCCTCCTCTGTGTTGTAGTGTCCTGTTCTATTCGCAGGCTTGGTTCCCTCTCTCTATATTGTAGTGTCCTGTTCTAGCAGCAGGCTTGGTTCCCTCTCTCTCTCTGTTGTAGTGTCCTGTTCTAGCAGCAAGCTTGGTTCACTCTCTGTGTTGTATGTAGTGTCAGGTTAGTCCTTCAGGGGAAACATTTTTCATCCTCCTCAGAGACCGGGAACGTCCAGCGTGTTGTACAGCCCATGGAGTAGATTTGTAAACTGTCAAGCCTGTTGTGTTCATATTAGCTGATGGATAGAGATGCATAATAGATTAGTTTGCATGCAGACGGCTGAATTTACAGCAGCACACATCTGACCTGTTGACATCATCTATCTTCTACAACTCTAATCCAACAACAACGACAAAAAACAACACTGTTTTGACAGAGATCCAGTCTTTGTTGCAATTGAATATAATTTTTACAATGGCAAAATGCCTGTTTACTAAGCTTTGACCAAGTTATGTGTAAAAAAATAAAATAACAGACAAATTGCCGTCAGAGGGAAAGAAAATAGAACGGTTATATGATGCTGATATTTTCTGGAGTGACATAATGTTTTATTTACCAGGAGAAAATGTAACTGTTTTGTATCATATAACCAGCCTCTCATTTCTACCCAGAAACCTAACCTTAAATAGAGCGAAGCCAGGCCGGTGTGTTCGAGGTGTGGGAGAAAGAGAGGTCATTTGAAAAGGGGACGATACATAGTCAATTAAGTGTGTCGGACTCTATGTGTCTGGAGGATTGAATCCTACACACACACACACACAAAGTGAAATTTGTTTCTCTGCATTTAACCCATCCTAGTATTAGGAGCAGTGGGCAGCTTTTTTGAATCTACAGCACCCTAGGAGCAGTGTAGTGGGCTGGTGCCTTGCCCAAGGGCACCTTGAACCAGCGACCTTCCGGTTCCCATGCCAAGTCCCTACTTACTGAGCTATCCTGCCGTCCAGGATACACACAGCGCTGTGTGTATGTTGTGTTGTGGTAACACACCATCGAGAAGGCTTGTACCATGACTATATTTCTCGACGCCAATTAGTGAGGGATTTAACGGGCAAAATCCATCTGTAAATAACTCTCAAATAAGACAGCCCGGCACCGGCCCAGCAGCTCCGCTCCTGCTGTCTCAGGAAAGATGCAAGTGGCCCACGTGTCACTGCTGTCTCTGTGGAGTTTGCATGGAAACAGAAACAACAAGCGCCGCCTTTTTGCCGGGGCTGTTTGCCTTCAGTCTCACTCACGCCGCTTGTGAGCTCTGGAACCACATCTCCTTCATTCACCGTTCTTACCGTTCTCATCATTTTCACTTCACTTTTCCCCCCTACACTCTAGCAGGCAGTACAGGCTTAGCTGTAGCTAGTGAATAATATCCCCTCTGTAATGAGGGGGAGGCTTTGATCCACTCTCTTATGTAGCTGTATGAAAAGTGCCATGAAAAATAAAGAATTATATATGGCATATCAATAATTCAGCAAGAGATAACATTATTAATACTTCATGAAATGTAAAGCATTGTGTGTGATTTCTAATGTCACGCAGGGTCTGGGTGCACCTTCCTTTGAGTGTGTGTGTGTGTGTGTGTGTGTGTGTGTGTGTGTGTGTGTGTGTGTGTGTGTGTGTGAGGGTGTGGGTGTGGGTGTGGGTGTGTGTGTGTGTGTGGGTGGGTGTGTGTGTGTGGGTGGGTGGGTGTGTGTGTGTGTGTGTGTGTGTGGGTGTGTCTGGTGCTCCTCTGTAATTTACACATTGAATTGGCCTGTTCATGGTATGCACGTTGTCTATTGAACAGCTGTGTTATTTTGATGCTATTTGAATGTTATTTTAGGTGTGGCACATTGTCAACATTGCGGCAAATGTAGTGCTTGAGGGTCCGGCCGGACACATATGCTTGGGTCTGCCAACTCACCACTTCCAAGTGGGTCAAAAGTGATTGGCATCACTTCCTTTGGCTCAGTACACTGAACACTGAAATACAGCTGATCACTACACTACTTTTGCGGTTTTCCAATTTTTCAAACGCCTGTATTTGGTCATTTCAGATATAACTACACATCCCTGCTCACTACCTGCTGTGTATACATTCATATACATTTATATTTTGAAACAACTGCATACCCCTGCTCACTACCTTGTATACTTACCTTGTATATATATATATATACCTATAATTCTGCACATATCTCATACCTACTCTATAAGTCATTTTATACCTGTTTTTAGTAGTAGTTTTTTTTGTTGACTGTTCTTACATATTTTACATATAACATATAACAATTGTACATTATATATTACCATGCACTTTACTGCAACATTTGCACTCTGGTTAGATGCCAAATTCCTTTCGATGTACTGTACTTTTGCTGTACACTGACCATAAATATGAATTTAATCTTATCTAATATCAGCTAGGTGAGTCAATCGCATAAATAAAAAATGCAAGTAGACTTTTTGATAGCTCGACAGCTTACTTCACAGGTGTATATATATTCACATATGTATATCAAACATGTGTCTTCAACATCCCAATATGTCATGTACGTTTCTTTGTGACTGATGCTGCATGACATTATTTGACTGAACCTTTCCAAATGCGTTATTGTATTGGACATATGTTCCATGACAGAGAGCACATGCCCATAAGCTAAGCTTGTCTTTTACTCTAAAGAAAGGCCTGTCAGAAGCAAACAAGGGATTTTCCACCCTTATTATATCATATAAATGTATCACGTAAAAACGGCGAAAGCATAAACACTATGGCCTTTAAATGCCATTTTATATAAAACAAACGGAGCACAGACATATATATATTTTCGACATATATCAGCAGCGAGGCTGCCATTTTCACACCAGGCTCCAGCATAATGTCTGTACTATATCATCTATATCAGTGGTTCCCAACCTGGGGTCCCTGATAGTCCTCTGGGTGCAAGAGGTCTCAAGGGGTGCAGAAGCTGCATATCTATTAAACCTTCTAATCAATTTTCTTTCAAAAGAGTACATTCCAAAATTATATGAATCAATACATTTCTTAAAATCCAACAAAACATGAACATTTTATACAATATTGTATATTATTTTTTAATATTTGTAATTATATTGATTTTGTCATATATTTGTTGGGGAAGATGAACATGTCTGAACATTCCGTAACGTGCGTCCGGTGTTTCAGCGTGGTTGGCTCCGGGGGTCCACCCCCTCCGGAGCCTCCTCATCCAGGGCCAGATGGCTGCCGGCAGCCTCCTTTCCATGCCTGCAGCGCTCAGCCCTGCCTCTCCCAAGGGGCTGGGAGATGACTGGCACACCAACCCAATGACGCTCTCTCTCGCCTCGCAACCGGCAGCTTGCCTCCGTTTCATATTTCCATCACTTTCTCTGTTCCACTGTCGGTAAGCCCATGAGAATATCAAGCCTCAAACGACAACAGCAGGCTCTTGACTTGCAGTGTGACAGTCACATGTTCATACACACACTCAGCTAAAACCCTACGTTTTATACAGAGATAGGACACAATGTATTACAGGGGACAATGTCATTCTACAGCTTGGCAAGTAGTGCAAGTAACAGCCCCTGCTCCCAAGAACAACAAGAACATTGACGCATAATGTAAGAATTTCAAATAGCAGTTCCTGATTAATTTATTATGGTATTGATATATTATCCGCTGCCATGCAGCAACGTGCACTAACTGCTATTGAATTAAAGTTCCTCGGCACACAGAGACGAACGATGTATTTGTGTGAAATGTTAACTTCATTACGTTACGTCATTGCATCATTATATGCTTTTATCCGAGAGCTAGACTTATATTATAACCCAGTGATGCAGAACACAGTGTCAGACCTGTTGACGACCTGTTTGCCTCTCACTGTGTCATCATCCTCTAAGTTGTACAAATTCTCTTCCCTTGTAAATCAATGTCTCTTAACTTCAATTAACTTATTGCGGTTAACTCTCAGTTCCAGCCAACTTGCATGGCCCTTTCTCTCTAGTCGTCTCTATCTATATGTCTCTATCTCTATCTCTGTCTGTCTGTCTGTCTCTCTCTCTCTCTCTCTCTCTCTCTCTCTCTCTCTCTTCCTTCACATTCCTCTTACCTCTAGCCACGTCTTACTCACTGACTTGGCTACTGGCTGCTGACACATTGATTGAATTGGTCAATCCACTGTGGGTGGAATCCTGCCTGCGGTTGACAATCAGAGCAGAGGCCCATGGGCCTCAGGAGCATGGGCCATGATGGCTCCTCATTCATCAGACTCATGCTGTAGGTTTTAGGAAAGTGTTTTAAAACTAGACACGACAGAGACATGGTGTGGGTATGGTGTATGAGCTGGTAGTGAGCTGGGCAGGGGCTAGTAGTGAGCAAAGGGTGTTTTTGCATTGGTGGGCGTTGAGTGAGTGTAGAGCTGGTAGTGAGCTGGTAGTGAGCTGGTAGTGAGCTGGTAGTGAGCTGGTAGTGAGCTGGTAGTAAACTGGTAGTGAGCTGGTAGTGAGCTGGTAGTGAGCTGGTAGTAAACTGGTAGTGAGCTGGTAGTGAGCTGGTAGTGAGCTGGTAGTGAGCTGGTAGTGAGCTGGTAGTGAGTCGAGGGTGTCTCTGCAGGGCTGTAATCCCCAGTGAGTGTGCCTTAAAACATCATTCTAAAGACCCCGTTACCCCGTACACATGAATTGAGAACTGTAAGCCTTGTTAAATGAGTCATCTGTGACTCATACTTAAGCTACACCATTGACACCACTGGCATATTTATATACTTACGGTAGGAGTCAGTATATACGACAAAGGACAAAGGGGGAATGTCGTCTGCCAAGACTGATGCCTTTCGATAACATCATGTGTCATGTGACGTGGAGTTGACTGCTTCCTGTCTAGAGTCACGCCCAGATGCTTAAACCCCACTCTCAGCCCTGCTCTGGGGTCTTTGTGTCTAGAAGCCAGCAGGCAAAGTCAGCTTATCTGCCACTGCAGCTGCACATAACCCTGTCCCAATACACCCCCATACCCCTCCACACTGCTCCTCCGTTTTCTCCTGCTTAGTGTCAGGGATCCCAACTCTACAAGAAGTGTAGTGGTAGTGCCGTTGTTGCCCTCCAGAGAGCTAGAGATAGGGAGTGTGCCTTCCTGTCTTTAGCTGTAGTGAGTGTGCCTGGCACCCTAACGGAGACCTCAGCCTTAATCACCTCTTTAGAGTGCATCATCGCCAAGGCCTGCTGCCGTTTTTCTATTTAGCCTTTTTTATTTCCTAAGGAGCTGCTATATTGCTCCGGGGGATGCTGAGGACCAGGCCTGCATTTCCTTTGGATTTCTCCATGCTGTGATGTAATCGTCACTCAAGAAGAAGCCTGTCAATGGCCACGCTCCTAATATTCTTCTGTGAATAGTGGTATCGCCATCTACTGGCCTGGCATACTCCTGTAAACATTTTCAATTGTTTTTGCATTCTCTTCTTGTGGATGGAGATATTTGATATCACACTGTTGCTGGATGTTTTCAGGAATCCCCGTACAGGTGTGGATGGGGCCTGAGGACAGAGGCCATGGGGGACTCCTATAAAGGGCAGACTGCGGCGTCATCGACAGTAAACATTGAAGGCCTTAGTGAGGTGGCTGTATCTGCAGAGCACAACACAGGGAGAGGGAGGGAGGGAGGGAGAGAGAGAGAGAGAGAGATAGAGAGAGTATGCATGGGTTTGAACGAAATGAAAGAGATAAAATGCACTGATCCGTCGGTTATTTCATTTAACCCCTTGCTAATCCCCTCAGTACTGCAGCTGTTGGCGGGTTGCAGACACAATCACATCTCACACACACACACACACACACACACACACACACACACACACAGCAATACAAAATATGTGTATGCAGTGGGCCTACATACAAGTCATGCATGGCTGAATAACAGTTTCAATAGCTAACTGCACTGGAGCTGCCGTGACAGTAGTACTGTATGTCACAAAGCCAGGTGTGCGTTAAGCAGCCTTAGCAGCCTGCACCTTCAATTAATGTCTTAAACATAAACAGTATGTGTATGTTTAGGAAGATTGACCTCATGCAATTAAAAAAATCATAGTCTTATTGGCGGATCTTTTAATGTTTTGTGTTTCAGTTAAAGAAATGAGTCAGGATGCTGCATCACTATTGCACTCGTAGGACCCGCCTTCAATTTAACATAAATGATTACCACATTTTGCTCTCTTCATTATCAGTGAAACTGCAACCATCCATTCTAAGACATGACTAGTCTATTGCCTTGTCGTTATTATAGCCCCAGTTAGTAGCAAATCGCTTCAGTCTTTCTGATTACAAATTGAGTGCAATAGTAAGTCAGCCATCTTATAAGAGCATCCATTACAAAATGATACGACATCGCAGGAACTCACAGCTACGGATAAATATCTCCCTCACTCTTTCACATATGAAACCTTGTTAGATCAGAGTCAGTTTCAAACATTTGATTGTTGGCCAATAGTCTTGCTGACGATACGGGCTGTTTACTGGCCCACATTGGATGAACCTATACAGCAGCCTGTGCCAGTGGGAATAAGCAATGCAGAGCGATCAATACAGTTACTGTGAAACAGAAGCCGGTTACTCTATATGCTAGTGGCTGGCGATACGTGCACACAAATGCAATTAAAAATCAATTCCGAATATTTTTTGAGATGATATCAGTAATTCTAACGCCATAATGCCCAACATTAAAATGATTTAAATAGTTGAATAAGCAACAATTTCACAGTAATGTCTACCTAGATCCTATGCATACACAATAACCTGAGTACGTTTATGTTGAGGTTGGCCAGATATGTTATGTGAGTTACATGTAATCACCAGGTAGAGAGAGTGAGGGGAATTCACAGTCTGCCTTTCATCCAGTGTCACGATTCTGGCTCTGCAAGACGTGCTTCTGTTGACAGAAAGAGCAAATGACCAACAACCATCTGATCTGTGTGTGTGTTTCTGAAAGCTTCAGCCAGTGGACATTAGGACACAAATCCATCTTCACTTCTGAACCACTATTTCAGCACACACATCAAAACAGGAGGTTAATAATTAATAAAGTGTTCACTCATTGTCTCTCAGAATTCTCAGATTCAAAATGGAGGAAGGGGAATGTTCTTGGCCAAGCGTGAAGATCTGGTGTCTCTCTATCGATGTGCAAGAAAGAACCCGTAAGGCGGCCATGCTTGTCTTCTGTTTGTGAACAGACAATGTGTGCTAAGCGTGGGAGTGGGGGGTTGTGGGGGTTGTGGGGGGTGGGGGGTTGTGGGTAGGGGCCGGGGAGTAGGGGCCGGGGAGTAGGGGGGAATGTAAGCAGGGGCCGGTTGACTCAGACTGGTCCAAACACTTGTCACAGACCATCATACTACCAGCAGTCCTCTGAACCCATGAAAAGTTAATTTATTTTGAACACCACTCTTTTCCCTTCCCTGTTGCTATAGAACTTTTACACACACACTACACAACAATCAGAGCCGACTTCAGCATGATCACCGCCCTCTCCCTCCTCCCCCTCCTCCTCTCCCTCCTCCCCCTCCTCCTCTCCCTCCTCCTCTCCCTCCTCCCCCTCCTCCTCTCCCTCCTCCCCCTCCTCCTCTCCCTCCTCCTCTCCCTCCTCCCCCTCCTCCTCTCCCTCCTCCTCTCCCTTCTCCCCCTCCTCCTCTCCCTCCTCCCCCTCCTCCTCTCCCTCCTCCCCCTCCTCCTCTCCCTCCTCCCCCTCCTCCTCTCCCTCCTCCTCTCCCTCCTCCCCCCCCTCCTCTCCCTCCTCCCCCTCCTCCTCCCCCTCCTCCTCTCCCTTCTCCCTCTCCTCCTCTCCCTCCTCCCCCTCCTCCTCTCCCTCCTCCTCTCCCTCCTCCCCCTCCTCCTCTCCCTCCTCCTCTCCCTCCTCCCCCCCTCCTCTCCCTCCTCCCCCTCCTCCTCTCCCTCCTCCTCTCCCTCCTCCCCCTCCTCCTCTCCCTCCTCCTCTCCCTTCTCCCCCTCCTCCTCTCCCTCCTCTCCCTCCTCCCCCTCCTCCTCCTCTCCCTTCTCCTTTCCCTCCTCTCCCTCTTCTCCCTCCTCTCCCTCCTCCCCTTCCTCTCTCTCCTTCCCTTACTCTCCCTCCTTCCCTTCCTCTCCTCTCCCTTCCTCTCCTCTCCCCTTCCTCTCCTCTCCCCTTCCTCTCCATCCTCTACCTCCTTCCCCTCCTCTCCCTCCTCTCCCTTCCTCCCTCTCCTCTCCCTCCTCTCTCTCCTCTCCCTCCTCCCACTCCTCTCCCTCCTCTCCCTTCCTCCCTCTCCTCTCCCTCCTCCCCTTCCTCTCTCTTCTCTCTCTCTTTTCTCTCCTCTCACTCCTCTCACTCCTCTATCTCCTCTCCCTCCTCTCCCTCCTCCCTTCCCTCTCTCTCCTCTATCTCCTCTCTCTCCTCTCACTCCTCCCCCTCCTCTCCCTCCTCCCCTTCCTCTCCCTCCTCTTCCTCTCATCTCTCTCCTCTCCCTCCACTCCCTCCTCTCTCTCCCTAGAATGGGAGTGTATTTCACCCAGGGGGTTGGAGTATGTTAGAAAGCACTGCAGCCATGCAGTCTGTCCTCAGACAGAGGAGGAGGCTCTGAAGTCAGAGACCAGACCCCATACAACATTGTGGGTTTTTTGTCTGTGTGCGATAGGAAAGTGTTAACTTTGCCTTTCTTATTGCAGCTTTGGGGACACTTTCACACTCTTATCGCTATATAGTCGCTGTATAGTACTACTACCATGTTAACATGTACCATGTTATTTATATAACCATAGGGTGGATCTCTATAAATACCATGAAATTACCACTGAGTTTTCTTTATCTGTTGCCAATTTATATTATGCAACAATTATGCAATGTGCAACATTGCAAATCTATGACCACCTGAGAAACCTGAGCGGACCTGTCACTTGTGCAGTGTGATTGGTGGACGGTGTGTTAGGGGTCGGCCGTGATCCAATGCCTCCTGAGTCCTCCTGCAGTGCACATGATCCTTCAGGTCCTAATCCCTGAGGCCACGTGGCTCCATTGAAGGAGTCCCGGGGATTGACCTACATACCTGCTGTGGGCGGGGGTGGGGTGGGGGGGGGGGGGGGGGAGGGGGTGGAGATGGGGGGGGTTGCCCGGTAGAGTCAACCCGGCAGTGCAGGGAGCCGTGGCCTCCCTTGGCTCCCTGCACTGCAGCAGCAGAACAACAACACCACAAGAGACATGTCGGGAATAAGGAGGACTATTAGTACCATGGCTAATCTACAATCTAAGGGGTCAAAATTGGGAATAATAGTGCAGTTTTTGGAATAATAGTGAAGTTGGGACTTGACTGATGATTGATGTGTGTATGTCGTGTGTGTATGTTGTTTTTATCAAGCTGTGTACACTTTTGTCCTTTTGAGTTATTTATTTATTTATTTATGTGTGTGTGTGTGTGTGTGTGTGTGTGTGTGTGTGTGTGTGTGTGTGTGTGTGTGTGTGCACCCCCTCCCCTCCAGCTCACCAGTGGCTGACAGTTGGCCAGTGTGCATGGAGTAGTTCATAATTCACAGTGACCCCATGTGCCTTTCTAGCCTTCATTGCTTCCACATCATTTATAATGCTTAACTATAATATCCCTCCTGTTTCCCCCTTAGTGGTCCGGGACCCCGGCATGTATTAGACCAGATGAATGTAAGAGGCGAAGAGGCGAGATGGATGTTTAGGCGAAACAGCTTGGTCTTTATTAATCAACCTCTCTATTTCCAAAGGTTTCGCCAATCGGTAAAGTGGCAGTGAAGTGTGTTTTTAAATTGTGGATTTTGGCCTACAGTATCATAGTGTTGTGAATACACACTTTACATGTACACTTTGCTTAAAGGGATGGACAACATAAATACGTCATTCACTTATGTTGTTATTAAGGGTTGTCAAGGTGTGCGTTAAGCATGAGAAATGTATGTTCTATCAAAACCATTACAATCTCACATAACTTGGTTGGATGGGTTTCCTTCTGTTCCTTCAGGCTAAGTGGGTGTGGTCTATTTGTTTACCCTGCTGGCCACATGGCCACATGGCCACATGGCCACATGACCACATGACTCGAGTTTGTGTTTGGGACTTTGCTGAAGTATAACCAACACAAAACAGAGGAAAAGCTTAGGCTAGGATGGGCCTATTACCACACAACCATGTACAGTAGCTGTTGTATGTACATCAAATCTAATCTAAATCTAAATCTGGATGATTGAATCCTCTTTATTGGTCACACACACGTGTGTGTACAAATTATTTTTTCTGCATTGAACCCATCCTAGTATTAGGAGCAGTGGGCATCTATTTTAGCGCCCGGGGAGCAGTGAAGGGGTCTGGTGCCTTGCTCAAGGGCTCCTCGGCAGTGACCAGGTGTTTTGGGGACTTGAACCGGCAACCTTCTGGTTCCCAAGCCAAGTCCCAACAGATGAGCACTGAGCTTTCCTGTCGCACATGAGCCAACAATGGTCATCAAATTGCAAAAATTGTAATGATACAGCATCCTTTAATTCAATAATTGCAGTTGTTAGATCCCTCAGTGTCATTTAAGTCTCGCTTTGGATAAGAGCGTCTGCTAAATGACTGTAATGAAATGTAATGTAATTAGGATCCTGCATGGACAAATTTAAAGTCAAAGTAATTTTTCATCCAAATCAGATTCTAGCAAATCACCAAATTCTTGGGCGTCTTTTTTTGTTGTGTCTGCAGCTATATTCTGCAGTCCAAGACGCAGGATTTAAATACATGACTAAAGTGAAGATATACAGACATCCACTTTTAAAAGTCAAGATATGCAATATTAGTAGCCTAATAAAGTACAAAATATACTGCTAACTATGAGCTGGACTAAATAATGGGGACACCGGACGAAGGTATAAAACATTTGAACATTGAAACTGTACGATACTCATGAACAGCAACAGCTATTGGGAACGCACAGTAAATAAATCATGTTATGTTTTACATCCGGTGTGGTGCTTTATTTATAAGCTACCTGTTGTATTACTTTAAAACGTTATGTCTGTTATGTCTGTGTATCTTTACTTTAACCATTAAGTATTTAAATCATGCGTCTTCAACTGCGGAATATAGGCACTTAACTTCACTGACACCCTGTTAATACTGTCGTCACGTCACCCCCACACATCTCTGTTTAGAATTGTATATGTGATGCATTAATTACAACCATTCATACCTGCATTTTGTCACTTTTGCACACCCACCTCAACAGTATTATTATATTTATATTTGTACTTTTTAATATATATATATATATATATGTATATATATATATTTTTTTATATATTTTTTCTATTTTCTATTTTGATGTGTTATATTTTATTTGATAAACAATTTTTTTTGTTGGGGGGGGCCTTGGATTTTAGACGACTGGTTCCTTTAATTGTTGTGCATAAGACATTAAATATCTGGAATATTGAATGTTGGCTGCAAACTCTGTAAACAAATCATGGACCTTTTGTTATTGAGAAATCTCGATTCAAGATCAAGAACTTTGAGTACAATGGAATGTTTACTCCCCATTACCTCCCACAGTAGGACTCTTCTAAAACACTATAACACTATACTATAAAAATACTGTACACAATATAAAAATAACTAAATAAATAAATAAAAAGAACAATAAAGTGACTGATGGATGATGTACATATTTTGAATTGTGCAAAAAGCATTGAAAAAGCATTTTAAAGTGCCAGTAGTGCAGCAGCAACACAGCTGTGCAGTGTGTGTAGTGCACAGTCAATGACATTACTTTTGATTACCTGTACATCATCAATACACATTAAGTGAACACTGTACTACAGACAATTTTTCACTTAACTCGGATGGTTCCAAATTGTAATTGTTTGACTGTTTCCTCAAATGACATGCTGGTGAATGTTAGGTCTTATTTGTCATGTGATACTTGATTGATGATTTGAATACTTAATGACACTCAGTAGACCTTCATTTAATCTATTATGGACATTCTAACGATATGCAACTGAAAGTCAGGTGAAACTACTGAAAATATGTTGATGTCATCTTACACAAATCATGTCACATATAATAATAACGTAATATGACATTCAACTGAAACACGTATGAAGATTGATAGTTGCTTCACTTGACATGTTGTTGATTATATAACAAAATTGAGTTAATATTCGGGTAACACTAAATAGAATACATGTGGATCTGTTCTTGATAACTCTTATTGAGTGTCCACTAACACAATGTTGACATGTTAAGTGCGTGTCAACTGACACTAAACTATTATACTGATACTAAATTGATGCTCAATTAATACTCAACTGTGGACTATCCAGGTAAAGCGTTACTGGTAAGTAGGCGGGGACTAGCACACAAGGGACCCTTCTGAGTTGGGGACAGAGATGGGCTGTGGTCCTC
>CM051002.1:32568187-32613187 GCA_027704905.1 Muraenolepis orangiensis | reverse complement strand
ATCTGCTCAAAATAAGGGGCCACATTCATCTGGAGCCAAGATTCCAGCCGTTGTGGGAAAAGCAGGGCCCGGTTCAACCAAGTCCACCACTGCCCCTGCGAAAGCAGGTCCCAATCAACCTAAACCCACAGGTAATATCCAGAGGAAACAAGGCCCGGAGAAGACTAAAGTCACTGCTAAGTCTCAGAAGGATGATGTGAAGCCCTCGTCCAAGAAAGCTGTGTCAGAAGCCATCAGCTCCACAAAAGATCAGAGGATAACGGAAACCTTTCAGAAGTCAAGACACCATGAAGTGAGCTACCTGCAACTTCTTCGTCTTCACCTGTTACACTCGAATCACAACGTGTTTTATCATTATTTTAAGTCACTTCTCATCCTTACCATTAATATATTTTTGCTTTCCTTCTTTTCATCTACGTCTTCATAATAATGGATGCATTATATAGTAATTCAGTCTGTGTTTATGATTCTATATAAATCCATCATGTTTATTTGTTTTTCCCCGTCATCATTTGTTCATTTGTATTTTATTTGTTTATTAATTTAAGGAATTATCTATTTTTTTTCTTCAGAGATTTATCACCACCTGTGACTCCCTCAAACGTCATCTACTTCCCCCATGCACTTTGCCTTATGTTCCTTTGTAACCATTTATTACGATCAATGCAAGCTTTGTGTCTGAGTATCTGTGGTGGAATCATTTGAGACGTTTGGAGCATGTTCATGAATTCTCATTATTCTTCAACGGTTTCGAAGAATACCCCGGAGAATGCAAAAAAAATGAAAACCAAGCATGTAGCTGAAAAACATTTGTCTAGTCTGAGATGTCTTCTGTTCAACTGTCTGTGCTTTTCACACTGTATGTACATTTATTTAGCCATTTTTATGTACATTATTTGAAAGGCAAATTCAACTCAAACATTTCAAGATTCAAGATAACTTTATTTATCCCGAGGGAAATTAAGGGAAATTAAGGAATCTGAAGCACATTTCAATTCTGTTCTAAAAATATTCAAGACCAAAATCTGCAATACTCTGTAAGAAACAAATTGCAGAATGCATTGCTTATTACTGGCCTATTACTGGAAAATGCATTTGATAAGATTACTTAATTTTGAATCTGACTTGAAAAATGACTTGATTGATTTTGGGTTGATTTGACCTTTTTAAGTGTATCAAAAGTTGTTGTTCTTTGCTGTGAAATGTTTACATAAGTATAATTATAATTAAATACTAAATAATACTATTATTGTTGTCATTATTATTAGACATTACTAGAAAATCACATTATTGAGCACAATCTTGAATCTTAATGAGCTTGGTAGTTATGACCATTCAATCTCAATTGGTTGCTACAGTTTTGCTTTGCTGTGATAAAGTTGTAATAAACTGTAATAAACCATATCAGGAATTGTTTTATGGTAATAGTAATAGTTATATTGCTTCCACTGATCCAATTTCTCTTTTTCTCACGCAGGATTCCAACAAGTCGAGCACACAGAGCTTGAGTGACACTGGCTATTCCTCTGATGGGGTATCTAGCTCCCAGGGGGAGATCGTAGGCAAGATCCGGGAGGACGGAATCAAGCTCAATGAAAAGGGTACCTCGAGGCCCCCAGAGATCACCAAGCTAGAGAGCTCCATGAGGCCTCTTCTAGAGTCAAAGACAGCCGACCAGAAGCAGAGGCCTCATTCATTGTCTGTGGGACACGGGCAGGAGTACAACTCTGATGAAGAAGCGACCAGGGAAGAGTCAGAAGATGATCTGAGTTGCAAACTACGGCATGACTATGTGGAAGACAGCAGCGAGAGCGGCCTCTCGCCATTACCAGTCAGGCAAAAGAAGACACATGCAGAGTTGACAGATGAGGAGTTCATGAGGAGGCAGATTATGGAAATGAGTGCTGACGAGGAAGAGATAGATGAATATGGAAACCAGAAAACCAAAAAGGCACATAAAAGCGGTGGGGAATTGGGAAAAGAGAGGCGACGGCTCACTCACCATTCAAATAGTTTTGAGGAAGACACAAAAGGTGCAGAGGGGGCTGATGATGAAGGCATGCTAGCTTCTCAAGGAGGCCTCAGACGGTTCAAAACTATTGAGCTGAACAACACAAACAGCTACAACCGAGACATGGAGCTCAATCCTGAGCAGGACCTAAGAGAACCAGAGTTGGAGATGGAAAGCCTGACGGGGTCCCCAGATGAGCGGTCCAGGGGAGACTATTCCTCCACCCTACCTGCTACCACCCCAAGCTACACTTCTGGAACATCGCCCACGTCTGTGTCATCTATGGAGGATGACAGTGACAGTAGCCCAAGTCGCCGGGCTAAACTAGAAGAGGCAAAGCAGCAGAGAAAGGCCCGACACCGGTCCCATGGTCCACTCCTACCCACCATTGAAGACTCTTCTGAGGAGGATGAGCTGAGAGAGGAGGAGGAGCTACTTAGAGAGCAGGAGCAAATGAGAGATCTGGAGCAGCAGAGAATCCGTAGTACAGCCAGGAAAACAAAGAGGGATAAAGAAGAACTACGGGCACAAAGACGAAGAGAAAGATCTAAAACTCCCCCGAGTAACCTCTCTCCAATTGAGGATGCTTCGCCAACAGAAGAGCTAAGGCAAGCAGCCGAGATGGAGGAACTTCACAGATCCTCTTGTTCTGAATATTCCCCCTCAATGGACTCAGAGGCAGAAGGGTTCGAGATGATCGGTGGAAAACTGTACAAATCAGGAAGTGAGTACAACCTTCCAACGTTTACATCTCTCTACTCTCCTACTGAAAAATCATCTGGGACTTCACCACCTGACAAAACATTAAAAAGTGCTGAAGAAGTCTACGAGGAGATGATGAGGAAAGCACAGATGATGCAGAAGCAAGGCCAGCCGGTAAACAGTCAGCAGAAAGGTACTAATCACCATGTAAATAAACAACATTTAGATACTGCAGCTGATTTGACTCCAGGCTCAAGCCCAACACAATTAAATTCACCCATGTCCTTCTCATCAACTGGGAATGATCCAAGAATCACAGGAATACAGGGAGCGCAGCATTTGTCGAAAGAAACCCAAAACAGAATGATGTCACAGACTGCCAAAATTGGAGGTGTTGTCAATCAAACCACCGCAACTACTCGACAGGCAGGAAGCACCACTGCTGTTAACAGAGCCAGTCCTCAGGGGCCAGCACAAGCCACATCGTCTGAAACTGGAGCGTCCCTCTCCTCAAAAGTCTTTTCATATTTCAAAGGTCCGAGTCCCCCAGGTTCTCCCACAACTTCACCTTCACAGAGTCCTACTCATTCAACATCATTGCGACCCTCTGGTCGGCAGCTCCCGTCTCTGCCTGGTGGTCCTACATCTCCAGCTGCACCCCGTGGAAACCAGTCTTCACAAAGATCTAATTCACCCCGTCTTTCGCGACAGCAGTCCTCCCAAGAATCTCCAGTAATGGTAATAACATTGGGCTCTGAAACAACAAATTCATCCAAGCCCATTACTGTAAATTCTTCCACATCACCCTTGTCATCACCGACACAAGTTAGCAGTAAGCCTTTGTATCGCTCTCAGCCTCCCTCGACTATTCCAACATCCCCACAACAATCCCCCAGACATTCTCCCCAAAGCATTAATACGAGTACAGTGAACAATGCATCCACATATAGCCGGGGATCAATGTCCATGGAAAATATATCTCTATGTAAAATCTCAAATATCCCAGGCTCCTCAATGGTTGTAGGACAGGCACAAGTGCATCCAAGAGGTAGCGTAGTCGATCTGAGAGCCCCAATGAGATCTGCACCAATTATAATGACAGACCAAGGGATGGATCTAACATCTCTGGCCTCTGACATAAGAAGATACTCCGTAGGAGCAGAGCAGCCAGCCATTCGACACACAGCAGTGCAATCACTTATCATGAATCTGAATGCTCAAGAACAACCACATGTAGCTGTTTCAACTCCGACCACTGTAAGTGTCACAGTTGCTTCCTCTATGTTTATAGCCCAGCCTAAGCAACCAGTAATATATGGAGATCCCTTGCAAAACCGTGTGGATCTGGGGCAGGGTGTTGGTTCAGCGATGTGTTTAACACAGATGAAGCTTACGGATCCGTCTATTCCAAAGATCGATGCCTGCCTGGAGGATCTGGGCATCCAACAGCAACAGCTGCAGTTACAGCAGCAGAAGCTTCTGCATCAGCAACAACTTCTTGAGCAGCAGCTCCAGCAGCATCAGCAACAATCCTCATTTGCTCGTTACAACTTAGCAAATCAGGTACAACCACTGGTGCTGAAGAAAGATATTGTAGTAAGCCAGACGAGTAGTGCTCAGCCTGTGGTGAGTGTAAGTGCCATTCCTAGAGTAGCCCCTCTACCTCCACAGTCTGCATCTGGAGGCCCTGCTTCTAACCAGTCACATGATATATATAGTGGTGTTGCATTAGAGTTGAAAAATAAGCCCACTGTGATGAACTTGTCTACAGGAAAGCCCCATGTTATGATGGTTCAGCTGGATGAGAGTAACACGTCACAAGGGGGCACAGTATCTCAGCTGGTAAAGAAAGAAGAGCCTGCACCTCCTCCCCAGGTCCTTGACCTGACAGGACAGATCAAACCAGAGAGCCAGGCGGCTTGCTGTGATGTTGTTTACAAACTGCCTTTTGCTGGTAGCTGCACGGGTGCTCTCACTCAGAGACCAACGACAGCGATATCAGATACAAACCACGCCACTAAACCATCTCAAGTCGCCCTTCCTCCCCCTGCCCCACACTACAACACCAACCAGCAGCAACAACAGCAAGCCCCAGCACAAGGTTTAATAGAGGAATGTAAACTTTATCAACCACAACCCCCTGGAGGTTTACATCCTTCTGTATCTGACACTATTCTAACATCTATGACAGATGGTGGCCCTCAACAGTATCAGAGAAATGACCAGGGAGCAGTTGATCTAAGCACCATGAACCAGCCTTATGATAGTTACCTAGGCATGGGTGCACAGTATGGATCCTTCACAGATTTGCGCCAAGTAGATGTTGCTGGTCCTCCATTACCTCTGCGTCGATATGGCTCCATGTCAAATATAAATTCTGATTATGGCTATGGTCCACGTGACTTGGCAGGGGTACCGGATGCAAATCTAGCACAATACAGTGCAACTACTGCTAGAGAAATCAGTCGCATGTGTGCAGCTCTCAACTCAATTGACCAATATGGAAGTCGCTTTGCAAATCCTGAACTAATGCAGTATGGAGGCAGGGGTGGGCCTGTTGGTAGGCTCAATCTACATCAAAGCTTAGCATCAATCAGAGCCAACCTTCTCTATGGTCCAGATGGAAGACCAACAGCACATGGCCAATCCTTAACTAACCTTATTAATGCTAGGCAAGCAAGTATTCGGGCTTTGTACCCTGCAGCTATGAGAGGAGAAGACGGAATGATATATTCAACCATAAACACACCGATAGCTTCTACCTTGCCAATAACCACCCAGCCTTCATCTGTCCTGCGTCCCATGCCAAGAGGAGAATACAGACCTTACCCTACAGGTGTGACTGCAGTACCACTGGCTAGTCTAACCAGGCTGCCTCAAGTGAGTCCTAGAATGCCTCTGTCCACACAGGGACCATACTGTTATCCTACTTCAAACCAGTATCCTACTTCAATCTCTGGCTCAAGTGTGCCTGCTACCAACACCACTTCTGACCAGGAAACTCCAGTCTACTTAGGGAAGCCGCAAACAACCGCTGCCTCACCGTTACCACCAACCCAAACAGTTTCTCATTTAGGTGCACACAATGTGTCTGCATCAGTTATTCAGACTACTGGGATAACATTTCAGCAAATAGACCCATTGGCAAACCAAGTTCAAATACCAATCCAGAATGTTACATCATTCTCTCAAGCTCAATTGCAACATGAGCAGAACCAAATGCAGGAACAATTACGTATTCATCAGTTGCCACCTCAAACACAACCATTATCCCTAACTCAAACCCAATCTCCAAGTCACATTGTAACACACCCCCAACCTCAGGCATTAGTGCAGCCCCAAGCCCAGATCCAAGCCACTGCACCAGTGGCCGCTTCAGAAACACCCTGCTCAATACTTTCCCCACCGATTGACGCACAGAAAGACAAGGAAGAAGAGAGATTAAGTCAACAACAAGAGCAGATGCTGCAGCTAGAGCGGGAGCGTGTGGAACTTGAGAAGTTACGGCAACTGCGCCTACATGAGGAGCTTGAAAGAGATAGAATGGAGCTCCAGCGACACAGAGAGAAAGAACAGATGTTGGTGCAGCGTGAGATCCAAGAACTACAGACAATCAAACATCAAGTCCTCCAGCAGCAGCAAGCTGAACGAGAGACCCAGCTCATTATGCAAAGAGAACAGTTGGCCCAACAGAGAATGCAGCTTGACCAGATTCATACTTTGCAACAGCAGCTGCAGCAGCAGTTGGAAGACCAGAAGAGGCAGAAGACCGCAGCAATTGAGGACCAGAACAGACAGAAGACAGCAGCAGTGGAGGTTGCAGCAGCTGCAGCAGCAGAGGCAGCTGCCACGTCTGCAGCTGCAGCAGCCGCAGCAACATCTGCACAAAGTGCCATGCAAGGGGTAGTTGTTGGAGGAGGACCTCCTCAAGGGTTTATTATTTGTGACCAGAGTGGTCGAGTGCTTCAACAGGATGGCCAAAGTGTTCAGTTCTGGCAGGATGGACAGGTCATTCAAGCAGTAATGGCGGGCAGGCCTATTCATAGTTCTTCCTCAGAAGTATCTCTGAGAAACAGTGATGACCAGGCTAGCTCCAGGATCATGAAAAAACAGAATTCCATGCCAAGACTGAGAGACGGGTCTGAAGAAGACTCAGTGAAGAGGATTGTAGACAGCTGTGTGCAAACCGATGATGAAGATGGGGAGGACAGATCAGTAAACAGACGCAGAAGAACTAGGCGGATTGCAGACTGCAGTGTGCAGACTGATGAAGAGGACCAGGGAGAATGGGACCAGCAGCCAGTTAGACGCAGAAGGTCCCGCATATCTAAGCACTCTGATGCAAATGTTGAGAAATCAGAAGCCAAAGTGTCTTCATCAAGCATCGCTATCCAAACCATTAATGATTCCTCCTGCCAGACAGAACCAGAACAGCTGGGCAGGGTCTCCCCTGCAATTCACATTACTATGGCAGAGACTTCAAAGATTGACCTGCTTCATTACATCGCAGCACCTGAGAGGACCCAGAAAGGAGAGAGTCTAGCCTGTCAAACGGAACCAGAGGCCCAGTCTCAGGGTGTAGTTGCCCCTCAGCTTAGTGTGCCGACAACCATCAGTCCTTACTCTACAAGCCTCCATATGGTCGGTGCTAACCCATCTGACCCGGCCTCTCCACGCCTCCAGGGGGTGGCCAAATTTGAGAGGAGGAAGCCAGATCCCCTGGAGATTGGCTATCAACAGCAACACGAGTCTCGCCAGCCTCCTAAATCTCCCCAGGTGTTGTACTCCCCCGTGTCACCTCTTTCTCCACATCGCATGCTGGAGACCACATTTGCCTCCCAGGAGAAGCTCAACAAGGCCCACGTCACCCCCCAGCAGAAGGCCTTCACTGCTGAGTCCCCACAGAGGCACCAGACCATTCCGAGACCCATCAAAAGTGTGCAGCGCTCTATGTCCGACCCCAAGCCGCTCAGCCCAACATCTGAAGACCCCGAGAAGAATAGGTTCTCCCCGTACCACCAGCAGGCTCTCTCCAACAGTCAGGTACGCAATTATAAGTCTGTCATGAACAAGTTTTAAACAAATGTCTTCTTCTCACACTTTATTTAGCTGTAAAAAAAGTAACAGGATGAAATTACATGAAAAAAATTTTGTGGTACACTTACAATATTGTATTTGTTTAAGTACTCTAAAAAGTACTTAGAACTAAAAAGTTCTAATTTGACAATGGAACAGTATGAATAAATCACAAAATATTCATATGTAAATATTCCAATAATCTCACGGCTTAGGGCCAAGCTATTTATCATCAGGAAAATATGTAATTTGCTGCATTTACTTAGCTTAATACATTATAGACAGTTGTATATTAGGTCAATAAGTGTTATCTAAATTATATTATAGGTATTATATATATATAGGTATGTATATATAAAAATATACAAAATATATCTCTCGGGTACACCCTATCCTAGACCAGTGTTTCAGTTTGTAAATGTTTATCTGTTTACCTTCAAAAAAATATATAAAGGTGTTCAGAAACTACAAAGTTGGCTGTTAAAAAAGAGTGCATTAAAAAGAACACTTCTGTGACTAAGATTATGACCCACGCCAACTTATACTCTCACAAACACACATTACACACATTTATTTAGCTAGTATGCGCCGTTGAGTATTAGCCTTACAATGACCAACGTTGTTAATGCACCACACACCGTGGCGTTACACTATGAGTGTTTATTTTAATGGTATTCATCAAATCAACCCTGTGTGTGCATTTCAATGTATTATTCATATCACTGTTCTTTGTGAATAGAGCATTATATCACCTGGCAGTAATTCACAAAGCAGTGGAAAACCTACTAATAATAACTCAATTATTTCAACAAATAAGCCTGTTTCATTGCAGTGTGGGTGGAATAGAGATTGTAGTGTTGCAGAGCATTAGAGCGGCGTGTGAACAGTAGATGCAACACACAGGGCTTGGCATCACAGGAAGTGACAGAATGTTCTCCGGAGAGCAGCTGGTCATGCCGGAGCAGCTTTGCCCATTATTTTATTTATATTTTTCTCCTCTCTTTTCATTTTATTCTGTCCGTCGCTCCTATCTGCAATCCCCTTTCCATGTTTCCTTTGCTCGATCTGCCTCTACTTCCTCTCTCATTCTCTTATTCTTCCTTTCTTTCTTTCTTTTTGGTTCTTTCTTTTCTTTTCTATGCTAGCCATTCTCAGTGTAAGGCGGTCTCTTCTATATCTGGCACAGCCAGAAGAGTTGCTGTAGGGACACACAATATGAAAGCATCCTGCCTTTGCCCCGCTGTCTTCCTGCTAGTTAGCAGCTGGTCAACGTAAAATTCATATTCCTTTGCAGTCGGCGCAAAAGCAGTCCGAGGAACAAACACGTACATTCAGAGGAGGATTATTCTTTAGAGGTTTCATTTTTGGTGTGTGGGAAATACATTTCTTTTGGATACTTTCTTACTCCATTACATGTCTTCATGGGTCTACACAAAACAGCTCATTTGTAAGTAGGAAATGTAATTATATTATTGAAATTATATACATGCTTTTATCAATGTTCAGATTATTGCATGCCATGGAGAAAATATAGAAATAATACATTTATATTTTAAGAACAGTTTGGAAGAAGGTTCCCTTTAAAGCTGCCATATTTGATCCTGATGTGAACAGATTAAATAAATAAATGCTGTTTTTACTCACCAGAAGTATTGACATAATGAGAAGCGGACATTAACATACATACTATATATTTTTAATTAACAAAAATAGATAAACCAATCATACTACTAACTAATCATTATACAATGTACACATTTTGAGGAACTGAGACACTATTCATGTAATTTGATACACGTGAATAATTGCCTGATGATAATCATTAACAAAATACCTCCTTAGCAATAAGTTGAATGGTTAAATAACATCCTGCTATACCTCCATACAATACTATATACATTTAATACATAAAACATGGCATACTTAAAACAATAAGAATACATCACTGTGCTCCATTAGGATCCAGACTATTGTGACTGCATAACAGTAAATATTTGGTAATTTAATATCAAATTGAATTAACCAATTTATTAAGAAGAACAGAAGCGAATGTTTCTCAATACCAAATGTAATCTTTATTTGACAGAATATCAGCCTTGGCATGGCCCTTAGTCATGGCTCTAAATCTAGGAGAAGAGAATGTGTAGACCCAGTGAGCACACACTGTACACTAATGAGTCTGATTTGCATAAGTGCATTCTGTTTATAGCTCAGTGTTTGCTGATGATGTTCCTCTGCCTCTCCTAACAGATGGTCTCCCTGCAGCAGCAGAACTCCCTGATGAGAAAGGTAAAGAGGACTCTCCCCAGTCCCCCACCAGAGGAGATTCCTCTCCCCATTGTCACTCCTGCACAAATGTACAGCTCTCCTGGTATGCCCCAGAGGGTCCTGCCCAGACCTGGCCAAGGCGTCACCAAGGCTGGCCTGCTAAGTGAGCTGAAGATGGTGGAGCAGGAGTCCTCCAAGCTCCGGAAACAGCAAGCTGAGCTGGAGGAGGAGGAAAAAGAGATTGATGCCAAGCTGCGCTACTTGGAGCTAGGCATCACTCAGCGGAAGGAGACGATGGTGAAAGACAGAGAGAGGCGAGAGCTTGCTTACCTGCGCTGTATGGGCGATGCCAGGGACTATATGTCAGACAGCGAGCTGAATAACCTCAGGATTGCAGCTGCCACTGGTACCTTTGATACTAATGGTGTATTATCAAGGCCAAGCACTGCACCACTGAGCCACTTTGCTAATGACCTCAATGCCACTCCTCAGTATCCCTCAACCTCTACTTATATGTCCTACCCGTACCCTCAAACCCAACCGCCAGCACAGCCGCCAGGCTCTGCATATCAACAGATAGGTTTTCAACCTCCTCAGTACTCTTCATCTTCTGCCCCACAGCCAGGAACCTTTCAGCCCCACCCACCACCAGGCCCTGCCTATCAGTCCCCAGGGTCCTTCTCCTCCCACATGTATGGTCAATCCACCTATCAGACAGACATTGGCATGCCTCAGCATGGCCATCAGGGCTTCCAGCCTCCTGGCCAACCTATGCCAGGCCAGAGTCTACCCTACCCCAGCCACAGCTCCTACCAGCCTGGCCTCCCTTTCCCTCCCCAAGCAGAGATCCTTACAGTCCACCAAAGGCCAAGGCAGACCTCTCTGGCTGACCTTGAGCAGAAACTGCCCACCAACTACGAGGTCATCAGCAACCCGGCAGTGTCAGTGGCTACCTCAGCTCCAGAAACTGGCTTTAGCTCAGTCTATAGTAATACCTATGGGCAGTACCGTCCCCCTGAGCATGGCCTTACTCACCCTGTTGAAAGCCCTACGTCTGCATATACCACTGATGGACTGTATACCTCTAACCTAGAGCAGAATATACCAAGGAACTATGTCATGATTGATGACATCAGTGAGTTGACAAAAGAAAATGCTGGCCAAGCCACAGATGCCCACGGTCATCCTGTTGGAGGGCGCTACGGAGGTGAGAACGGCCCGTCAAGAAGTTACGGAAGACCAGAAGATGAGTCTGTGGATGCTTACGGCAGACCAACAGGCACAGCGGGCTACCAGGGTGTGGATAGCCATACCGGCTCGACAGTGAGTGGGGGATCTTCATACTATTATGATGATTACAAGCACCCCAACACACGCACTAGCTCTGGCACCCAGAAAGTCTCTTCAAAGAATCTGGCCCCTGCAGTAGTCTCTTCTAAGCGTAGCAAGCACCGAAAACAGGGAATGGAGCAAAAGATTTCAAAGTTCTCGCCGATTGAGGAAGCACGAGATGTAGAGTCAGACCTAGCATCCTACACCATGACCACATCAACAGGTGGCAGCTGCACAGTTGTGTCAAGGTCTAAAAAACACGATGACAGCTATGGCCCGAAAAATAACACATACGATCAGCAGAAATATTATGGCACCGAAGAAGATGATCGCATGTATGGCTCTGGAAGATCCAGATCCACCGGCTACGGAATGGACAAGATATCCTCACGGGACAGCACAGGCTACAGGAGTAAATCCTATGAGAGGGATGCTATGGAGAGGTCCCAAAGAACCAGCCGTGGTGGCAGGCCTCCCATGCGTAGCCAAAACTCAGAAGAGGAGAGCCCACTCAGTCCTGTGGGGAAGCCTGTGGGCATTGGTAGAGAGTCTGGTGTTCCTGATGCCAATGATGTTAGAAATCAATATGGCTCCAGCCATTCCTTGCCCGATGTGCAGGACCACCACATGAAGGACGTGCCCAGAAGTCATGTCTACAAACCGGATGACCCGTACCTCGTAGATGACATGCATTGTGCCGTTTCTGACAGCGAAGGTAACTGGTGCTGAACAATTACTGCCTGCTGAGAGGAGACTGCATGAGCATGAGCAAGTATTTTGAGAGTACTGTTATTATTTTGTTGTTGTTTTTTCACTGACTTGAATTGTTCCCTAATACCTATTGCCAAATATGCCTAATTTCTATATCTTTATTTTTACATATGTACATTTTTCTTTTTCTTTTTTGTGGAGATTCTTTGATTTTTTTTATTTATTGCTTTTCCTTGGACTTTGCATGGTTTTGGGGGCATGGGGGGGGGTTCTCCTCAGTTATATTGCATGGCTACGATCCGCATGCTACTCCCTGGTGCACATCTCAAAACAATTGACTGATATTTCTTCATTTTCAAAAAGCATATCATTTGGGCCAAGAAGAGACTGATTGGTTTGAGAAGCCACGAGAGGCCCGCTCAGAGCGATCGAGACACCACGGCGGTGGCGGTCACTCAACCGCATGTAGGCGTGGTAACGTAAAGCACACCTACCATGATTACGATGAGCCCCCGGAGGAGGACTGGCCCCAGGACGAGTATAACCAGCAGCGGCAAGGATCCTCCACATCCTCCCGGGAACACCGTCACCATGGCAGCGGCAGCACTGGCAGGCACGGCTCTTCCCGCCACGCCTCAGAAGATCCCAGATCCTCCCGCTCTTCTCGGACACACGCCAAAGACCCATCCGCCCGCACCGATAGTAGAACCTCCTCTTCTGCGCAGCGAAGAGGGGGTCCTGACGCTCGCTCGACCCAGGGCAGCCATCGGGACTCGGGAGAGTTCTCCCGGGACCCAGCCGCTGCCCATCACCATGGCACCGGAGGTAGAGGCCAGAGGCCCCCGGGAGACCGTACTAATTCCAGGAGACCTGATCCATCTGCAGGTCTGAAGCAGCAGCAACCTCAGCAGCAGCAGCAGCAGCAACCTCAGCAGCAGCAGCAGCAGCCGCCTCAAGGCCCAGCTGGGCAGCAGCGTCCAGGAGGCCCGGCCCAAACTGGGAGACAGCCTGGCATTGAGATGCCAGATGGAGCCCCACAAGGTCAACAGCAGCGTCCACAGCAACAGCAGCAAGCAATGCAGCAGGGCCAGCCTCCTCACCCCACTGCTGGTGGACCACAGCCTACTCCAACCAACACAGGCGCTGGGGCAGGGCAGCAGCAGCAGCAGCAGCAGCAGCAGCAGCAGCAACAACAGCAGCAGCAACAACAGCAGCAGCAACAACAGCAGCAGCAGCAGCAGCAACAGCAGCAGCAGCAACAGCAGCAGCAGCAGCCAAAACCTGGCCAGACCCCTCCACTGGGACGCCAACCGGCAGGGCCTACAACAGGACAACCAGCACCAACAGCGGTCAGCATTTGCATGTTTTAAAGTTTCAATATTATAAGAATGTCGGTAAACCGTAAACCTTTTTTTGTGGATCACCTTTCATATGTTCTTTCAACTGTCTTCAGAACAATGACTTATCATTTATATTTATCTTGTTAAAACAACTGCATACCCCTGCTCACTACCTGTTTATACTTGTATATCTTGTATATATACCTTGTATATATATATATATATATATATACCTATAATTCTGCACATATCTCATACCTACTCTATAAGTTGTTTTATACCTATTTTTAGTAGTAGTTTTTTAGAAGAACACTTTTCTGCAACATTTGCACTCTGGTTAGATGCACAATTATTTTCACTGTACTGTACTTGTGCTGCTGTGCAATGACAATACATTTGAATCTAATCTAATCTAATCAAGGTCATATTTTTTAAAAGAATAGCTCTGACAAAGATGCTATATTGTGAGGGAAAATATATCCTATGGAGAAATTGCAAGAATTGTTTTTTTTAGATTTCATGTCCCAAAATAGGTTTTCCTTTCTCAACAGGTAAAGATGGAGGCCACACCTGCAGCAGCTGCAGGGATAAGAGCCACAGCTGCAGCCCCGGCCGCAGCGCAACCCCCCAAAACAGCAACGCCTCCACTGACAGGCATCGGTAATGCCCTGCATCAGGCCTCCCCACCCACCGAAATAAAGAACAGTGCCTCTATGAAGTGTCGTTCGGGTTGAGTCTGCGTGATATCTTGATCCGGGGGGTTTGTGTCCTTCCCTGGCAGGCTCCAAGGCAGCTCCTGTCGGCATCGGCAGTAAGGCTGGAGGTATTGGAAGTGCCCCGCCCCCGCAGGCCCCCGCTGACGGAGAGAACGTCCTCACCAAGATGCTGCCAGGAGCAGCTGCAGAGCAGGCGGGGAAGCTTGGAGACGGTAAACTCACCAGCACAGATACTTACATTATACAAAGCATGCTCCACACAAAGAGACTTAAGTTCACATTTTTCGGGTACATTTGTTGACATATTATCTGCAACTGTAAAATTATAGTTTTTTTGTGTCAGGAATGTTTTTGTGTTTTTCCATGGGTTTGGTTTTTATATGTTGGTTATCTTTCCTGTCTTAGCTTTGTCTGGCCTTGGAAAAAAGTTCACTTCATTTTGGTGAACAAAATAACAAAGGGTAAGTGCGTAATTTGTGAATGAAGGTATGTATGTATTTATTATTATTATTATTAATAATAATAATAATAATAATAATATGTTTACTTATTGTATTGTATTGTACTTATGCAGTCATTTAAAGAAGTATTTTCCACTGGAAAGTAAGGCTCTTTACAAAATGAGGCTGTCTATGCATTAGAAAAGGCTCAACAACAATAGAAACTGTCCTAGAGAACTGGTGCTACATGACCAGAGAACTACAGTTGGAACAACAGCCCTAGAGAACTGGTGCTACATGACCAGAGAACTACAGTTGGAACAACAGCCCAAGAGAACTGGTGCTACATGACCAGAGAACAACAGTTGGAACAACATCCCTAGCGCCAGCACAAAAAGGCAAAACACATCCCCTGCCGGACTTTTGCTGGCGAACAAATTAGGGGGAATTGGTCATTGTTAATTTTCCCCCACCACCCACGTTACAATGGTAATGGCTGGTTGAAAACCGGTTAAGTATTTATTTTAAGAATGTGTATTTGACTGTACTTTTTATAGTGAATGAGGACAAGGTGGTGGCTCTGTACTTGTAAAACCTATGAAACTGCAGGAATGAATACATTTCACCATCGTAGAAGATATGAAGCAAGTAGAAGAGAGGTGGACCTGAGAGCATCAGTAAGGATCTCATTATCTTTACTCCATCCTTAAGAAAATAACAATAATATCATTCCAGAGGCAATTTGAAAAAAAACATATTTTACTGGGAATTATCTGTGGCCAGTTTCCTTTCAATGTTTTTTGGTAGGAATTCTGGAATTTTTATTGTTATTAGCAGCATCAACTTCAATAAGAGCGTGTTGAATGAGTGTTCATTGAATGGGATGCTATTATTGTTTGTGTAGAGTCTTGCTCTAAATATGATTAAAAATGCTGTGATTGTATACCCAACTGACAGGCTCTGTGTTCTCTCTCCCACAGACATGGAATCAAAGGACCCCTCATCAGTCATGAACTCCCAGACATGTGAGCTGGAGGCCTGCTGAATGCTCAGCAGGGTTCAACTTTTAGGACGCCAACAGAAAATGACGGAGTCTCAGAGCGGTCCCCCGTTTGACCAACAGTAAGTGGTGCCGATCATTTTCATTCCCCTAGTGAGTGTGTGTAGTGTGTGTAGTGTGTGTAGTGTGTGTGTGTGTAGTGTGTGTAATGTGTGTGTGTGTGTGTGTGTAGTGTGTGTGTGTGAACGTGATTGTGTGTGTGTGTGTTTCTAACTGTGGTTGTGATTGGTTGGATTCTGAACCATTGACACACACAGGGCTTGTGTGTGTCTTGTTTTGTCGCTGAATTTCATCTACATTTTTAAGATAGTGTGCCATGTTATGGTTCTTATCAATGGTCATTTTGTTTAATTTGAGCACGGCTAGAAGTGCTTGGAACTACCTGTGGGTGTGATGTACAATAGTACATTTAGTCTTCCTAATTGCACACATGTCCAAAGCACACTGGACTACAATAATCAAGAGGATGCTAATTGTGGGTTCAATGTCAGCCAGAGCCCGCCCCCCCCCCCCTCAACACACACACACACACACACACACACACACACACACACACACACACACACACACACACACACACACACACACACACACACACACACACACACACACACACACACACACACACACACACACACACACACACACACACACACACACAGTCACCATGAGTCACAGCCAAGTAAGGCTGATTACTAGCATAGACTATGAATGAGTCCTGCTCAATGGGGTGGCATTAAAGAAGTGAAAATAATGGATCTGAACATCCAGGTGAAGCATGCACTGTGACTCTCACACACACACACACACATACACACACACACACACACACACACACACACACACACACACACACACACACACACACACACACACACACACACACACACACACACACACACACACACACACACACACACAGCTTCAGAGGTGCTGATGACCCCTGAGACAAAACCACCACCAGTTCTCTCTCTCTCTCTCTCTCTCTCTCTCTCTCTCTCTCTCTCTCTCTCTCTCTCTCTCTCCTCTCTCTCTCTCTCTCTCTCTCTCTCTCTCTCTCTCTCTCTCTCTCTCTCTCTCTCTCTCTCTCTCTCTCTCTCTCTCTCTCTCTCTCTCTCTCTCTCTCTCTCTCTCTCTCTCTCTCCCTCCCTCCCTCCCTCCCTCCCTCTGTGTCTGTGGTCTCCATTAGAGTGTGGAGATAAACCAGCTCAGTGCTTCTCTGAGCTGCAGGCAAGCCTTCTCCGATTTACGGATTACTACCAACCCCAGCCTTTGAGTTGGGTATACAGAGAGTGACATGTGGGGTTAGCGGTGTTTGACACGGGATTTGAACTATTGGACGAAAGACTGCAGCAAAATGCTTGGCTGCAACAATGAATGACTGTATGTGGGTGTATTTATAGTACTACTACTGCATGTCCTGTACCAGTGAAACCAAACCAGAACTGATCTTTTGCCTCATTGCCCCCTCCACAGGACTAAAGGGGAGCTACAGGTGTCTGGGGAGTTCACATCTGGCCGGTGTATTTGATTCTCCGTTGATGAATTCAAATCCTTCTTCTTCTTCAAACTTCCACGTAAAAAGATGTCAACTAGTGAATTTCATAGGTTTTCCTTGTACCCAAAGAGGCCGCCCATAGCAACAATGACACCACCGACTCTTGAGAGAGAGACGTGGCACACCACAGAAACAACCGACGTTGACCCTTGAATGCTTGTTTTTCTAAGATCTCTCTCTCTCTCACTCTCTCTACATTCCAGTAATGGGAATTCGACCCTTTCTTTGAATGTCTTCTTACTTTTGTTCCTCTTTTTGTTCCGGTGTCTTTTGGTTGTTGTGGTGTTCTGTTGTGTACATGTGGACATAAGGAATGCACGCACAAAAGGTTGAAAACTTTGAAACTTTCTAATTTAAAAAAAAAAAAATGAAAAATTTAACATAAAATCGAAAGAAGCCCACTTTCAACCTTTTTTTTGTCACCACCTACAGAGGGCTCAGGGCGTGGAGCGTTAGGGGGGAGGGGAGAGCCGCTCAGGGCGTGGAGCGTTAGGGGGGAGGGGAGAGCCGCCCAGGGAGGGGAGAGCCGCCCAGGGTGTGCCCACAAAGGGTTAGCTTCACACTGCAAAGAGGACCAACCCAGAGCACGGCCCCGGGCCACGATTGGGTAGCCACTGCAAAGCCATTCTTATTATCCGTCTGCCGAGGCTTTTATTTTGTTACTAGTTGTCCCGATGGGGACTTTCATTTTGTATCGATTTGTTCTCATATTTTAGTTTCTTCACAAATTGTTCTGCCTGATATTCGTTGAATGGAAGAGCCTTATTCATTGCATATTTTTTTACTTGTATACCTCATGTTTTTAAAACATCCATCCATACTGTATGTTTGATTACATTTTTTGCACAACTGTACACTAATATATGTTCATACAGATCAGAGTACATATTATGTAAATTACTTGCATTTTCATGAAATTATTTTCGGTGATTTCTTTTTTTGTTCAGAGTTTCTCCTTGGTATATGTTTATATTTTCATTTGTTCATGTATTTTATTGTTTGGTTGCCTAGCATTTCAATATTTTTTGCTTGTTGGTTTAAAAAAAAAAAAAAGCAATAGCATGCAGAAAATGGTGTATAGCACAATGGTTTCAATTGTCATTTAAATGATGGGTAAAAGTGTGAAACACCTCTGTTGATTAACATCCATAAATAACTCTTTGGTCAGAGTGTTTACAGTACCCCGTCCACAGGACCACGTCCACAGTACCCCATCCAGACGGGCACATCGCATGCACATGCATATTGCATCAAGGCAGGTGCACAAACACACACACACACACACACAAATACACGCGCATTTTGCATTCCAGTTAAAATTCAGTGACAGGATTTTGGTTAGCTCTCTCTTCGGCAGACCTTGGGGTTGGGGTGTCAATTCATGTATTTATTTGACCTATTTATACAGGTTAGTCTAATAAGGTGACTGACTCACCGACAACATCATCCCACTAACAAGCTGGGCCCACTGCCTTCTTTCACACACCATTCACACCTAAAAAATACAAGGACATAGATCGACACACAAACACACATATATATACACACACACTAATATGCACAGGCAAAACCACACATGTACCCGCACACACACACACACACACACACACACACCCACACCCACACAAACGCATAAACACACCCATGCACAAATGTGGTTTAAAGCAATTGTCAATTAAGATGTTCTATGCAATGATTCATTTTAAACTCGGAGTTAACCTACAACCATTTACTATCCTTGTAATTCAGAAGAAAACCACGACATGCTGAACACAAACGGCTATGAAAATGTTTTTACCTAGCAACTTGTGTGTGTATGGATTTTAATATTTACTATGAACTAGATTTGTCACGTTTTTCTCTGTTTTGTTTGTTTGTTTGTTTGTTTGTTTTCGTGGCATGTGTAGGACCCCCCCCCCCTGTCTGTGTCTCCCTGTGTGGGGACCTGTTGCCAAAGGGTTAATTGTGTAGACTGGTCCCCCGTCCTTAATGTCCACCATCGTGTCGCTCTACTAAAGCATGGGGTTTTTTCGCTTGGCTTCGTCCGGCTGTTTGTAAAAGCCCTCATCCGGTCTCAGTGTGTTATGGCTGAGCTGGGCTCCTCCGTGTTTGGCTTCCAGTGTACTGTCTGTCTGTGCTGCTATGAACTTGTGACGCCGAGGGTCAGCACTTCTTCTCATCGATACGTGTCAATGTACATATTGGGTGTCTGAGTGTATAATCTGTCAGGAGAACGGAATGGTGTCAGTGTGTTGTTCGGACCATCTGCCGGCCAAGCCATCAGGGAAGGTGCATGAGTACATAATTATTATTATTATTATTATTATTATTATTATCCTTGAGTTGAACAAGAATGAACACGAAACAAAGGCATGTTTTTTTCACCGTGGTTTGACGACCAGAATTTCACAGGCCAACCTAGCGAATGTTGATTAGGAAACAAATATTCACATCTTAACAAAACATTTTAAATAAAATAAAAAGGAGGAAAAAAAACCAAACGAACCCACCAGTCATTGACCAAATCAGGGCATGTCACTAGTGAAAGCACAAGCCGGACTGGCAAAACTGTTGCGAAGCGGGTGAGATAAGATCCAGAAATACTAAGGATATGTTAGAGTACCTTTGTGTCTAGTTCCTGTGTGAAATCAGAGAAGGAGAATGGACCGTAGTGACCACAATGAGACGATATGTGTGTGGTCGGTAGAAGAAGATGCATGAGACAAGCCTCACCCTTATCCACAGGAGGTTAGGAAGACACATTCTTACTGTAAATACACGTTGATTCTAATGTACAGATTTTAAGTTCTGAGTACGGATATCATGTGCATCCCCATGCCGTATTTGCTGCCAACCTTTGTGTGTATAAAAAATATATATTATCACTATTATAAGAATGATGAAGATGATTATGGTGATTATGATGAAGATAATGATGACATTTATTATGATTATTATTATTATAATTATTATTATGAATAAATAAGAATAGTGTTTGTGGCTGGCTTGTATTGACTGTGGACACAACAGTGGAACACACTTATATTCGGAAGCATATCCAGTCTGTGTAGAGTTTCTATGCATATGGTGTTCATTCAAAAAGAAAGATGTAAAAACAGCTCCAGGTGCAGCGCAGTGTAGACGAACGCCTTCGTCACGCTGCTGTGGTGGTCGGCCTCCACACGTTGGATAGGACCTGGAAGGGTCAGAGGTCAGAGGGGGGGGGGGGGGGGGGGGGGGGGGCGGGGGCGAAGAAAAAAAGTGATAAAAAAGTGGAGAAATTCATTCACTGTTGTAAGTGCGATGGGCGAAGCGTCAGTCGTTGTGAAACCTTGTGTTCTATTCAGTGTATTCCTGTAAGCAGATTAACAGTACATTTTTGGTGCATCATGTCAAGTAATGTGATCAATACAAAGATTGACCTTGAAATTTCCAATCAGAAAATAAAGAGAAAATGGACATGTTGTTGGTGGTAATCAATGGCTGCTGTGCTGTGTGCGTGCAAGTGTGTGTGTGTGCGTGGCGTGTGTGTGTGCGTGTGCGTGTGCGTGTGTGTGTGTGTAAATAAAAGTTGAGTAAGCAGTGTGTTAGTAATTGTAATAATGATAAGTAGTAAAGTAAGTATTGCATATGATTTATGACGATTTTCTATCAAATTTATTTGAATTACAACCTTCAGATATGTTTATGTCACAAACATGAGCATTCGTTTATTATGCATACAAAACAATTACAGTGACTAAACAAAAAAACAATAGTAAAACCCTTTGGAACTCTCTATTACGGCACTCCAATGAACATGGGTTTGTTTACCACTGTCTCTGCACGTTTCTGGCTGCTGCTTTGAACACCCGTTGCTTTACTGATTAAAAAAGTATATTCTCCCCAGAGCCTGCCAAAGCTATGCTTTTAGATTTTGTTTGGAAGTTTTGTGCCTTTTTGTTAGTTTGTTAAAACACACGTCATAAACGTGCCTTCAAATAGGCAGTACATCAAGGGCTGTGGGGAAAAGATAAAGAACATAAAGAGACGTGTCTAATAATATTTGAATACCTCTTGGTCTTCAGGTCACGTTGAGAGGTGGTCTTCTCAGCTCAGGTCAAGTTCCAAACCATTACCAACATCTTGGTCTACAGTACATACAGTACATGTTTAAAAAACAGGGTCAATCCTTTTTACGATGAGGTCTGGGAATAGGGACATATCCATTGTTGTTTATGGAACTGAAATATCATCTGAATTATAAAGTTGGAATGTCTGCATTAAAGCCTGATATTTGTGGCTCACACAATGTTTGTTGTTAAATTATTAATACCTGGAGGAGTGTCTGCAAAGCTCCGACACCGGACTGGTGACTACTGGTGCTCTCCAGGTCCTTCCTGGGTCAGGGTGATGGAGGAGAGGTTCTAATTGCTGAAAGTAAGTAAGTTGATTGACCAACAACATAAGGCCCAAATTCTGGTCCAATCTGATCTAAGGACCCAAAAGGCGGCCAATAATTATTCAACGTAATATACTTGTTTATAGTATATAGGATATCATAGGTAGTATATAGTGTTGTTTAGTATAGTATTGTTGTAGGAAATTCATGGGGTGTAAGCGTTCCATTGTACTTGCTGCAAATGGCCAATCCTGATTCATCCTGAATCTAAAATCCTATACTTGAATCAGTCCAAAGTTCCTCCAGATTGGACAAAAGGGGGCGCTATAGCAATCGACTGAAAATGCACTAAATATTGACAAGCATATTTGCTGTCCTATTTTAACTACGGTTATGAACCCTTGTACACATGTCTTTTCCGTTCAAACTAAAGTTCTTTATTGGCAAATACACCAACAAAAATTAAGCAGGAAGCAGTATGTGGAGTGTGTGTGGTTGGTAGCTGGTTGAAGCAGCCTCAGCTGGCCCCAGTCAGACTGATTAGAGTCTGGTTGAAGCAGCCTCAGCTGGCCCCAGTCAGACTGATTAGAGTCTGGTTGAAGCAGCCTCAGCTGGCCCCAGTCAGACTGATTAGAGTCTGGTTGAAGCAGCCTCAGCTGGCCCCAGTCAGACTGATTAGAGTCTGGTTGAAGCAGCCTCAGCTGGCCCCAGTCAGACTGATTAGAGTCTGGTTGAAGCTGCCTCAGCTGGCCCCAGTCAGACTGATTAGAGTCTGGTTGAAGCAGCCTCAGCTGGCCCCAGTCAGACTGATTAGAGTCTGGTTGAAGCAGCCTCACCTGGCCCCAGTCAGACTGATTAGAGTCTGGTTGAAGCAGCCTCAGCTGGCCCCAGTCAGACTGATTAGAGTCTGGTTGAAGCTGCCTCAGCTGGCCCCAGTCAGACTGATTAGAGTCTGGTTGAAGCAGCCTCAGCTGGCCCCAGTCAGACTGATTAGAGTCTGGTTGAAGCAGCCTCAGCTGGCCCCAGTCAGACTGATTAGAGTCTGGTTGAAGCAGCCTCAGCTGGCCCCAGTCAGACTGATTAGAGTCTGGTTGAAGCAGCCTCAGCTGGCCCCAGTCAGACTGATTAGAGTCTGGTTGAAGCAGCCTCACCTGGCCCCAGTCAGACTGATTAGAGTCTGGTTGAAGCAGCCTCACCTGGCCCCAGTCAGACTGATTAGAGTCTGGTTGAAGCAGCCTCAGCTGGCCCCAGTCAGACTGATTAGAGTCTGGTTGAAGCAGCCTCACCTCACATGTAAACAGACATGTATATAAACAGAGATGAGCAATTGACGACAGTATTAACAAGGTGCAATGAAGTAAGTGGCAGTAGTGAGTCTTATGGCCTGAGGGATGAGGCCGTCCCTGAGCCTGGTGGGGCGGGACCGGATGCTGCAGCCGGCAGAACAGTTTGGGGCTGAGGAGGTTGTGGTTGTCTTAAATGATCCTGTTGGCCTTCATCTGACTGGCTGCATCACGACCATACCAGGTGGTGATGCAGCTAGTCAGGGTTCTCTCTATGGGGCACCTGGAGAATATTCATCCTTGAGTTAAGATACAAGATACAAGCTATTTTTATTGGCCAATTGTAACAGGTACATTGGAATGCTTACTCCCCATTCCCTCCTGCAGTATACATCTCCGAAACAATACATACAAATAATATATACAATAAAAATAAACAAAAAAAGAACAGCAAAGTGCCTTGCTCTCTCTATGTGTTGAATGTACATGGTAATGGATGCTTTTATATAGCGCATTTATCCAAAGCGCTTTACAAGTCATGCCTCACATTCACCCATTCATACACCGACGGCGGAGTCGACCATGCTAGGGGACAGCCAGCACGTCGGGAGCAGTTAGGGTTAGGGTGTCTTGCTCAAGGACACCTCGACTGTTTTTGCTAGGAGGAACTGGGGGATCGAACCAGCAACCTTCCGGTTGTGAGGCGACCGCTCTACCTCCTGAGCTGTACCGCCACCATTTTCATTGTTTTTTTACAAAAATCTTTAGAATCATTTACAGAGCCAGTAGTGCAGCAGCATCATGACTACAGTGCAGTAACTATGATGAGTCCAGAAAGTCCAGCAAAGTATGACAGTGTCATTTTAATGACAATGTTATGATAGAGGAAGCACTCCTGGCAGTTCAAGTCTGTGTTGAGAACCAAGGTCTGTGGGCTTGGTGACGAGCTTGGTGGACACCATGTTATTGAATGCTGGTGTAGTCAATGAACAGCATTCTCACATACGGGTTCCTCTGGCCTAAGTGGGAGAGGGCAGTGGGGAGGGTTAGGGAGATGGCGTCATCAGTCGACCTATTAGGCCTGTAGGCAAACTGAAGCAAAGGAGGAGGAGGTGATAAAGGATTTGACTAACTGCTCAAAGCACTTTATGACGGTGGAGGGGAGGGCTACTGGGTGGTAGTCATTCAGGCCCAGCCCTTTGGGGACATGTGGGCAATGCTGGTCTTCTGACAGGTTGAAAATGAAGACATCTGCCAGCTGATCTGCACGTACCTTGAAAGCTCGTTCAGGGATTCCGTCAGGTCCAGGAGCCTGATGTATGTTCATCCGTTTAAGCGATCCAGACACATCTGCCCTGGATATTACAGGGGGCCATGGGGTCCTGGACCTGTGGAACCTCCTCAGCCGTGGAGCTGTTCTTCCTCACAATAAACACTTCTCCCTCAAGAACTTCCATCTTAGACCTTCTGGCACTTTTCACCTTGTTTTGGACCTACACTTAAATCCCTAAGGACCCTATAGGTTTTTATAATTGGGTGCAAATTGTATGACACTATAGACACCGTATAGACCAATATCTAAAATGTGATTATAAGGGAAATTGCAGTGTAGTGGGCGTGGCATCTCCCTGGACATGTCTTTGACAAAAAGGTGTAGCATTGGTGAATGGTTGAAGGAAACATCATGAAACATCTGTGAACACCTATCCCCAGACCTAAGCTGAGGCTCCTGATATCAGCAAAGAGGTTCCTGATGACCGGCCTCAGGCTTGGCCCCTGCTCATCACTGCTTGACAGCTTTTTTTATTATTATTTATTTTGTCATTCTATCAAATAATTATTTAATTTATTTGCCAGTTTTATGAATTTCATTGGCAAAAAATATGTTTTTAAATCTCATGTCCTGGGTGAAATACCTTCTAAAGCATCTTTGAACAGTTACCCTAATTCCTACTAATGGTTACCTGCTTACCTATGTGGAGCACTTGATGAAGGAACTATAAAACCACAATCCAAAATCCACAAAATCGTTATAAAGTTGATGGTAACTGAAGTGTTTTGCTGACCTCATCTGGCCATTGTACATTATTCATGTACATTTATCATTGTAAGAAAAAAATCCTAGTTAATAATTTAAAATAATTCCGAAATTAACTTTGACACTGGCAACCAATTTCAGATTGATAAAGTTATGATGAACGATGAGCTAAAAATAATAATGTGGTTTTGGTTAATGTGGTTTTGGTAAATGTACAATGTATGTTCAGGAACTTTAACAAAATTAAGGCTAGATTTACCCTTGCAACCATGAATAGGAATGCTGATCTCGGTTTTGCAATAGTCTACATAAAGTAATTCTCCAAAAATGTTTCTTTGGGAAAAATCAATGCATTTCACCTGAGAGTCTGAAGCAACCAGCAGGAAGCGCTGGTTCACTTCCTCTCCCTAAAGAGCATGGGGCTTCAACCTTGTTCAGCCCAGGGACCCCTTGGTTGATTAAGAAACAGCACAGGGTCTGATAAATATATGTATGCCTAATAACATATGTATAATGTCGTATTAACCTCTTAGTATATCCAGCTTTGATGCTTAGTCATAGGCCATGTCAACATAATTAAAATCAATGCATCAGGCTGAAACTATGACCTGGTCCGATGACCCTGGCCTGATTCAGGATCAGATGGTTCTGAGGCCCGAGTCTGTAGTACCTTGTCCGATGACCCTGGCCTGATTCAGGATCAGATGGTTCTGAGGAGTCTGTAGTACCTTGTACGATGACCCTGGCCTGATTCAGGATCAGATGGTTCTGAGGCCCGAGTCTGTAGTACCTTGTACGATGACCCTGGCCTGTTTCAGGATCAGATGGTTCTGAGGCCCGAGTCTGTAGTACCTTGTACGATGACTGACCCTGGCCTGTTCCAGGATCAGAGGGTTCTGATGAGTCTATCTGTGTGGATGGACCTCCCTGTGGAGCAAACTAACTTAAAGGTGGAATGTTGGTGAAACGTGGGAGTAAGGTAAAGAAGAAGAATTGTTTTCTGCATTAATCATGTTTGCGGACCCCCTGCAGTACTTCTACGGATCCCCTGGGGGCCACAGACAATAATAATAATAATAAATTATATTTATAATGCACTTTTAATTTGCGTGGGCAAAACTCAAAGTGCTACAGAGTAAAAATGGTTTAAATAAAACAACAGAGTAAAAGCAGCGACGTTTACGCCGGCATGGCAACCAGTGGGTTTTTTTAAAAATCTTGTGAAAAGCTATTCTAAAAAGGTGTGTTTTTAGGCCTTTTTTAAAAACATCCACAGTCTGTGGTGTCCTCAGCTGGTTTGGGAGGGCGTTCCACAGCCTCGGAGCAGCGGAGCAGAAGGCTCGGTCTCCCATGGTTTTCAGTTTGGTCCTGGGGGGAAGGAGGAGGTTTGTCTTTTCAGAGTTTGTGGGGTGAGAAGTTCTTTGACGAATGAGGGAGCATTTCCATGAATGCACTGATAGGTGAAGAGGGTGATTTTGTAGTCAATCCTGAGTGAGACCGGGAGCCAGTGCAATGATTTGAGGATGGGCGTGATGTGCTCATACTTCCGCACTCTCATCAGGATCCTAGCAGCGCTGTACTGGATGTACTGCAGCTTCTGGATGTTCTTGGCAGGAATCCCAATGAGAAGTGCGTTACAGTAGTCTAGCCTGGAGGAGACAAAGGCATGGACAAGCTTTTCAGCATCTGATGGACTGAGTGTGGGGTGTTTAGCAATTTTTCTGAGGTGGTAGAAGGAGGTCTTGCATGTTTGTTTGATGTGGGCCTCAAAGGTCAGGTGAGGATCCATTTTAACACCCAGATTGGTGACAGTTGATGAGAGTGAAATGTTCTGACCGGAGAACATGATGCTGGTGATGGAGGATGAAAGGACCTGATGTGGAGTGCCAACTAGAATGGCTTCAGTCTTGGAGCTGTTTAATTGAAGGAAGTTGTGCTTCATCCACATCACTGGTCTAGGATATAGGAATAGGGAAGGAATGTATTCATCAGAAAGCACCTTGACCTGAGTTATTATAATCAATTTCATTCAACATATGCCTTTCTATACTTCATCAACACCTGACCTTCTGTCTGCCCAACTCATGCCTGCAATAGTGGTTTCTTTCTCTGCATGTGATTTAAACCCAAAAGCCTAACATTTGAAGTATGGAAAAATGGTTCATACAGTAGATGTCAAAGTGTGTTTTTATTGATTTTTAAGTCTTGGTTGAAAACGTAGATGACACCTGACACATGCAACACACACTTCTATGGCACCATGGCACCATGGCAGAGACACACACACACACACACACGCACGCACGCACGCACGCACGCACGCACGCACGCACGCACGCACAGCACGCACGCACGCACGCACGCACACACACACACACACACACACACACACACATACACACACACACACACACAAATAAAACCCATGGCACTTGATTAGTGACTTGACTAGCTTATGATAGTAGACCAACTTATCCCACATCCACATCCACGGAGGCCATTGATATATTGGTATATAGTTGTATATGGCAAACAAGGCCACTTGCCAATGTGATATTCATACTATATTAGGGGTAAATTTGTTGTTAGATAAGGAGAAGGAGATACTGACAGCAGAATATGACTTGAAGTATATTTCTGTCCTACTAGGAGTGATCCTTCTGTTGCCAGTGTAGCAGTTAGAAACTTGTAAACTCCTTCACCCACACACTTTTTAACTTGTTTAGGTGTGATTCTATTCATGCACGCTATGTTAGATGAACCTACATTAATGATGACGATGATGATTGCTTAAAACAACACCACAGTAGAGAGAGGCATTTTTAGTTAGACCATAACTCCTTATACAGTTTCAAACAGCCACTGAACACCAACACTTTAACTATATTAGACACCACATGGGACAAGAAAAATATTTAAGTCGTTTTTTCATTTGATTAATAAACCTGTTTACAAATTGCACCGAACAGCATCACAGCTGACCAGCAGAGGGCTCTGATGTCACGTCTCATGTTGACTTGCTCGTTATGCTTTATCACTCCCTTAACTTTAAGCTGTATCACTCCCTTAACTTTAAGCTGTATCACTCCCTTAACTTTAAGCTGTATCACCCTTTATCTGTATGCTCTATCACTCCTTTATCTTTATGCTCTATCTCTCTTTATCTGTATGCTCTATCACTCCTTTATCTGTATGCTCTATCACTCCTTTATCTTTATACTCTATCACTCTTTATCTTTATGCTCTATCACTCCTTTATCTGTATTCTCTATCACTCCTTTATCTGTATGCTCTATCACTCCTTTATCTGTATTCTCTATCACTCCTTTATCTGTATGCTCTATCACTCCTTTATCTGTATTCTCTATCACGCTTTATCTTTATGCTCTATCACTCCTTTATCTGTATGCTCTATCACCTCTTTATCTTTATGCTCTATCACGCTTTATCTTTATACTCTATCACTTTTTATCTTTATGCTCTATCACTCTTTATCTTTATACTCTATCACTCTTTATCTTTATGCTCTATCACTCCTTTATCTTTATGCTCTATCACCCTTTATCTTTATGCTCTATCACACTTTATCTTTATGCTCTATCACTCTTTATCTTTATGCTCTATCACTCTTTATCTGTATAATCTATCACGCTTTATCTTTATACTCTATCACTCTTTATCTTTATGCTCTATCTCACTTTATCTTTATGCTCTGTCACTCTTTTATCTTTATGCTCTATCACTCTTTATCTGTATGCTCTATCACCCTTTATCTTTATACTCTATCACACTTTATCTTTATGCTCTATCACACTTTATCTGTATGCTCTATCACTCCTTTATCTTTATGCTCTGTCACTCTTTTATCTTTATGCTCTATCACCCTTTATCTTTATGCTCTGTCACCCTTTATCTTTATGCTCTGTCACCCTTTATCTTTATACTCTATCACACTTTATCTTTATGCTCTATCACCCTTTATCTTTATACTCTATCACCCTTTATCTTTATGCTCTATCACTCTTTATCTTTATGCTCTATCACTCTTTATCTTTATGCTCTATCACCCTTTATCTTTATGCTCTGTCACTCTTTTATCTTTATGCTCTATCACTCTTTATCTTTATGCTCTGTCACTCTTTATGGTCTATCACGCTTTATCTTTATTCTCCATCACTCCTTGCGGTCCCACCCACTCTTTATTTACTTAGCTTGACTTTACTGCAGGCAGCCTAATCAATACCCAACTCTTTGATAATGAAACAATCCACAGACTAACCCAGTCTGCTGCTGTCTCAGAGGGAATCAATAGTCCAATAAGGCAGAATTGAAGAAAGTACCAGACCTTTCCTATAGCTTTGTAGAGTCTTGAGAGATAAATCTTGTTTTACAATGTTCATCTTTATTCTAATAAATAATCATCAGTATTGTGTCATTTTGTTATAGTTGGTGTGCTACTTTAAATTTGAGATTTCACAGTGGGCTTTACATGTACAAAATGGTAGCCAACGATAAGCCTACAGTTCCACTAGCAACCCCAGTAGATAGTATATTGTGTGTACCAATAAATCACGCAAGACTATGAATGTTTCACATAATTATTATTGTGTCTAAATTGTGTCTGAATTGGGGTTAGGGTTATTGGCAGTACAATTCAGTGACTTAAATGGAATATATCCAAGGAGGAGTTGTGGTCTATTTGTTTGGTAGACAGGACTACATCTGTTTGTATAAATATAAAGATACACACGGTCCAATGTGTGTGTGGGTGTGTGTGGGGGGGGCTTTTGTGTGGACAATGGCTGTGACGTCTTCCACCTGACGTCTAACCTGGACACGTCAGTGTCAGTGAAAGACAGACACCCCACTGTCGTCACGTTGTGAAGCCGAGCGGAGAGAGAGAGTGAGGTAGAGAGAGAGAGAGAGAGTAGAGAGAGAGAGAGAGAGAGAGAGAGAGAGAGAGAGAGAGAGAGAGAGAGAGAGAGAGAGAGAGAGAGAGAGAGAGAGAGAGAGAGAGAGACATACAGGGTGAACCGTCTGCCCATCCCCTCATGGTCTCCGGTGATGATGCTGCTCCCTGTGGACGAGGCTTGCGCGTCTCCGCCAGCCAGCCAATCAGAGCGCAGGATGCAGACTGGTGTGGATGGAGGCAAGGCGATGTCGTTTGGTTGAAGCGATGGGGAAGAATCAGCGTCGATAAAAGGTACAGTTGGATCTTATTCCGTCTCTAAAGGATTCAGTGGTGGCCGTTCCCCATGCGATAACAGAGCAAATGTACAGTATGCATCCGTATTTAATGATTTTTGTTCACATTGACTTGGAGGAGGAGGTTGAGGAAGCAGCTGTGCGTGAAAATAATTGACATTCAGTCATCGCTTTGCCTGGACGGATGGCGTTAAACGCTAAGGATGTAAAGGTTTAAAAAAAAAAAAACCTACATTCTGAATTGCTTTTTAAAAACAGAACGTTAAGGGCGTGGATATCGTTGACATGTTTAAATGTGAATTGGTCTGTTTACCACTCGACGAACACCCCCAGTTGAGGTATAGGCTACACACACGTAGGCCTTTACAATTGACATGTATTAATGTGTGTTATATAAGTTGAAGTTGGAACTATTTCCGGTTGAAGTCAGTCATGTCTCCTAATGTGATTATAGTCGTCTGACTTTGATTGGAACCGAAGTGTCTGTCTGTCGCATATGTCTCATGCCATTCTGTGTGACAATATTAATGGGATGGGTTACTAGAAAAGGCCGTTTTTTAAAACCTGATTAGGCCTCTAAGACCTGATTTATTGTGCTTCCTAGTGCGTTAGATGAAGCTACAAGTGCTCTCCTGATAACGACTGGGACTACATTTGAAAATGGCTTGACAGTAGCCTAAGCATCCCTTATGATGATATCCGAATATTGCCTTAGAATTATATGTTCTTCAATTGACCAATCACTAAACGTGGTGGGTTGTCATAGAGGGGCGTCTAGATCCCTTAATCAAACAGATTAGAACAATAACCTGATAAAGAATAACAAAGGTTTTCCTTGGTTTTAAGTAGTGTGAATAACATTATAGTTTTAATATAGACATACTTCCAAGGTCTTTTGGTTGTGTAGCTCAATACATGTGAGCAATTAGAATGTTCTGCCCCTATATGATAGATTAATATAAACGTGTGCTTTTAGTTAACAACTGCCTGTCTGCATGTATACATTTGTATGTATACATTTCCAAATGTCATATTGTTGTTTGTATTGCATGTCATAGGCAATGCATGAATTAGGCCACATGTGTTAATGGTACAGTAGACTTTCAGTAGAAGTACAGACGTGAGCCCAGGGGCAAACCTTGGTTTCAGAGCATCTGTACGTCTCTCTCTCTCTCTCTCTCTCTCTCTCTCTCTCTCTCTCTCTCTCTCTCCTCTCTCTCTCTCTCCTCTCTCTCTCTCTCTCTCTCTCTCTCTCTCTCTCTCTCTCTCTCCCTCTCTCTCTCTCTCTCTTGGGTTTCCGCACCACTTGTCTCTGGAGTCTTCTTACCTAACAATGGCTCTCACTGGCTGCTGTTGTTTCCTTGGCTTTTTGTAAAAAAAGATCTGCTGGCCACCCGCTTATTCCTTACACATGTAAGTGCACCGTAATCTTTAATTAAAATGGACCGGAAGTCACCGAATGGCCAAGATGGAATATTAGCCCGATTTAATGTAAAAGCATTTTTTTTAAATCAATATGATACGATTATATTGACATTGTCCACACAATTTAAACTTTTACATGGTCACTTTGTTTGTTTCACACTATTCTCGCTCTTCCTCTTCCTCTTCCTCTTTCTCTCTCTCTCTCTCTCTCTCTCTCTCTCTCTCTCTCTCTCTCTCTCTCTCTCTCTCTCTCTCTCTCTCTCTCTCTCTCTCTCTCTCTCTCTCTCCCTCTCTCTCTCTCTCCCTCTTGCTCTCTCTCTCTCTTTTCATTCTCTTATAAACTGAATGTGGGTCAGTGGTGTTAAAAGGTGAGGTCTGAACATTGGCAGCCATAAACTGCTGCTGCCAATTCACCTAAATCCTAAATGTGATATTATTCTTAATTTAGAGGAACAACATTTCATCAACTTGCTAAACCTCACACAATCCCAACTGAAGATTGTGTAGAACGTCTAGTGTGTTAGTGTCTATGTGGCGTGAGCATCTACTTGGCGTTAGCATCTATGTGTGTCATGAATCTGGCATCAGGGGTTAATTGGCCGGTCTCTCTGAGGGCTCTTCCGGGGAGGATGAACACAGCTTCTGTACATACCAGCTCACAATCTGCCGTGTGTTGATCTTTGACTAAATCCTGGCCCTTCTGCTGCGGTATATTTTTATAGTACCAACCTACAGTGGATGTGATGACCAGCCTAGCTCAAGTCTTTAGTGAATTCACGCCTCGCTCTTCCTTTCCTCAGCAACACTACTGGTACTACCTTAAAACAGCTAAACAACACTACGCCTACCTGAGGTGTGACTGAGGGCCTCAGTTGTGTGAGGATGAACCTGTAGATGTTTGTCGTCTCGTCTCGTCCTCAATCTACAGGCTCAACATCTAAATCTATAATTAATGCATCTGTTTCTATAAGTTAGCTGAATACATATTTGCACGGACATACTTGTAAAGTTGGTTGGGAAAAGGTTAATAGCCATCTTGTGGCCATCTTGGCTCAAAACGCAGAGAGACTTCTTTTTGTTTTGGAGTTTGGAGACAGATTTTTGGCCTTATGTTTTTCTAAGCTATGCTTATATAAAACTGTCCAGGTGCTTTTATCTTCATTGAATCAGACAGGCACCATGGCAACTGGCGACTGGAGAATCAAGTGTCACCCGGAAGGAACAATGTACCCTATTTCCAGCCGGCGAATCACCATCCTCTTAAAGCGATATTTCATTTTTTGGCGGAAGGTTTTATTTTTACCTTCGACTGTCAGTATTTTAATGAACAATCAGCCTCTGAGCAGAATTTCCCCAGGAATCTATATTCACTAACTAACATAAATGATGGTTTTCTTTCTCATTAACTTTCTTTCCACTCTTGGTCACTGTCATGCACCGTTCCTTATCCTTCTCATTGGCTCTATAACGCATCATATTCTGTTAGGATGGGATGTATTTATGAGTTATATCTACTAACTGTACTGCATGGTTGTTGCTTACATTCGCAAAAACAAGCACATAATGTTTCAAGCACTTTCATGTTGGAGGTATTTTCAATTAAAGTCAAAATAGTTGTTCTAAAGTACAAAAGTAAAGTCTGGTCTCCGGTGACTTTCTCTTGACCTGACTCAACTCTGTTAGTATCGACCTAACACTATCCCTTTCACTTTCTGATGGGCTGGGTATTAATAGGACATAGATGAATGGTTTGCATGAGGGAAGCCAGAGGGATGCTGGGACTCCCAGTGGGATCCAATAGAATCTGAGCCAAACAAAATGTGACAGCAGGCCAATGGGTAGTGACTCAGGCACTGAGTCTGAACCTCGGGGAGCCGTCCCTCTCCAGACTGTGAACACGTTGATGCAGGGGAGATCTCTAGCTCTAGCTCACCGGGTGATGCACCTTTACGATTATAAGTCAGGGCAGGCTAGACCATATGTCTCTGAGTGAAACATGCATACCTACCTCCCTTCCTTCTTAGTCTTTTAGGAACATCCACCTGTATCATGTATTGTCTAGTAGTCTTTAGCTATGTCCTAACTGCTTCGTAATTTTGTCTTGTTTAGTCTCTTACCAACTCCTACCTGCTCGGGTCATTGAGTAGTCTTTTAATCTCTTTGTACATATATATGTGCTTATTAATTGCTTAGCAGTATTTTGTTTAAATATGTACATCCCTAATGTCTCTCACAATGACTTTTATTTTGCTTCCCCAGATCTGACTTCAAAGCGCCCCACCTGTTCATGTATTAGTTAAAGCAGTCGTATGCAATCCAGCCAGCGAGAGCAGTCTCATTTCAGCGCGCCCCTGGCAAGGACCCCCTGGTGGCCACATCCTACATACGTAGGACATGTACGGCAGTGCCAGGGCAGTAGGCCATATAGAGAGCAGCCCCGCAAGGTCCCCGCGCCTGCCTAGGTCCCCCCGTTTGGGCCACCGGAGGGCCAACAGCGGGGGCGGGGGTGGTGCGGGGGGCAAGACGCTCTCCATGGAGAACATCCAGTCCCTCAATGCGGCCTACGCCACCTCTGGGCCCATGTACCTGAGCGACCACGAGGGCGTGGGCTCCACTGCCACCTACCCTAAGGGCACAATGACCCTGGGGAGAGCCACCAGCCGGGCCATGTACGGGGGGCGCGTCACAGCCATGGGCAGCAGTCCCAACATTGCTTCAGTGGGGCTGCCCCATGCTGACCTTCTGTCTTACAGTGACCTGGGCTCCCTCTCCATGCTGCACCACCACCACCACCACCAGGGGGTGCCCTCTGCTCTGCTGAGGCAGGCAGTGCGGAGCAGTGGCGGGGAGCTGCTGGAGATGCAGGCCCAGTTCAGAGACATGCAGAGGGAGAACGAGCTGCTCCGCAGAGAGCTGGATCTGAAGGACAGTAAGCTGGGCTCCTCCACTAACAGCATCAAGAGTTTCTGGAGCCCGGAGCTCAAGAAGGAACGGATAATGCGGAAAGAAGAGGCGGCTCGCACATCCATCTTGAAGGAGCAGATGAGGGTGACTCATGAGGAGAACCAGGTAACAACACACTATCCTATACACATTATCCTATGAATGACAATGTAGTCATGTATTGTTGTACTGTTTCAATTTTCTCTTTTCTCCCAAAAACACACTCAGCCATCCTCAGTCTGTGTTTTAAGACATTGAGGAACCTTTCTGGAAAGAGCTGTTAGCGCACACACACACTTTAATTTGTCTTTCATTTGTAAGTTCTCCAAATTGAGACTGAACATTCAGCAGAACATAAACTACCTTTTAACATCAGGTTTTGACTTGTAACAGGTCATATCCCTGTGTGTATCATTATGCTTCTTGCTTAAGGAACTTAGCATAAGTTAAAAGGTAAATAATGTCACCCAAACCCAGAGACAAAAAGGGCATTTAGGCAATCTTTCCTTCCTTCTTAGTCTCTCCTTCAGTGTCTCTCACGCTCCCTTACCTCATTCTGAATTCATCCAGTCATCTGTGTGCATAGACCTAATCAAGAGATCTCTCGTGTCTGAATTTGTTTCTCTGCCTTTCAATCAGTCCTTTAGAATGGGTGTGTGGTTCCAGCTCTTCGGTTCCTTAATAGTATCCTATAAGGTCCCACATTTCAGGATGTACATCAATGGATGGGTTAGAAAAAAATGATTTTTAGCCAATAGCATGCCAACATGCCAGTCTTCTATAAGCAGCAGTGATGAGTTGTAACTGTAAACTACAGTTGAAAGTGATGAGTTGTAACTGTAAACTACAGTTGAAAGTGATGAGTTGTAACTGTAAACTACAGTTGAAAGTGATGAGTTGTAACTGTAAACTACCGTTGTAAGTGACGAGTTAAAAAGTCAGTTGAGTTTACAGTCTCGCTGAGCACACGTCGGTGTCCATCCGGTTATGAACGGGCCAGCTTTGCTGTCACCAAAACCATGACCTCTCTGTCAGCTTATTGAGTGAATGATGCAGCAAAAATAAACAGCACACCAAAGCGATTTAACTGGCTGTAAGTTAATTGTCAGCGGACTGGATTCCAGCCTCCCCCGTCTCCCTGGCTCCATAGAAGCCTTCTCAGCAGCATGGAGGCTTCTTGTCAGCCACCCGAGCAGATGATGTCCCTCAGCTCAAACGTTGTAACAGTGTACAGCTATCGTTAAATCCAGGGGAGCATAATACACAGATCTTATTGTGACCCCAGATTTCCGATTGAGGATTTTACGCTTGTCTACCTATACCTGCTACTACTACTAGGTATGGCGTATATAACCTCCATTTTCGCCGTAGACGTCAATATTAAATCACAATAAAAAAAACTCATGAAATTCAGTGATATTGACCACACTCGTTTGGTCTTTAAAATTGGTAGATGAAATATAGAAATACAATTTGTTCCGATTTATTTTGTCCATCCATCCAACCATCCATCGTCCACTGCTTATCCGGGATTGGTCCGAGGAGGTAGCAGCTCCAGGTTCCCTCTCCCCTGGCCACATGAACCAGCTCTCTTGCTTTTTATATATATATATATATATATATATATATATAAAATTAGATATATATATATATAATTATATATATATTGAATGTAGATTCTATAGAACAAGTTTATTTCAGTGAAGTACTATTACAAACATAATATAAATATGCAGTATATCAATTAGTATCAATTAATGGTAGTCCCCAACCTAAAACCTAATACATATTACAATATCATTATACATGATCTTCATCTTCATACATCTTCATCTTCGTCTTTCACTTAAAGTCATGTATAACAGCTTTGAGACTCAGACATTGGTCCAAAAACAGAAACACTTATATATTATATTTTTGTGTTATGTCTCATCCAGTTGAACTCGGTACGTCAACCTATGCAGGTAAAATGAGAAATGTATTTAGACATGCAATGATGAAGAATGACGAAATGGAGGCATTCGCCATTAACCACACGACAAAACAACGTTTGAGAAAAACAGGTTCTGTAATGCAGTGGGGGCTGGTGGTTGTAAAAGTAGGGGAGGAAGACACATTTGAAGCAGCATAAGGAGATGTTGTGTAACTAATGAGCAATACCCAGAGGACAATTGTGCTGCTTACAACCATCTCTCCCTTTTCTTATCAGAAATTAATCAGCTGTTATTTAGAAATGACTGAAGTCTGACCTGGTATCCTAAACCTTTGGAGAAGTAAGGAGCAAAATGATAGATCAATCTAAGAGCAGTTTGAAAAATGTATTGGTCAATCAAGTTTTCTTTTGGATCCTACTGCTATCTCAAGAGCTGATTATTTCAGACAAAATAAAGATCAGTTCAGTGAGATAAATCATTTATCTTAAATTTGGATTGGGGTGAGACAAGAAGAAGTCAATTTCTTAGAAGAACATTTTCAAAATCTCATACTGATCAAAATTTAGCTCAGTTTTGTTTATAGCCAAAGATAATATCTTATTTTGAATTGTCCTTTTCTCTTAGAGAAAGCACTGAATAAAGCTTGCTATAATTCTAATTGCTGTCTTTTCGAGATATTATTGGTAAATTGTGATGTGAAAGCTGTTGTTCTTATCGTGATGTTCAAGAGATGGTCTTACCACAGATCTACATAATGCAGTCTGGGCAGACACTATAGGCCTACTATACAGATAGAGTCAATGACACAGTTGCACATCCGGCCTCACTATCAACTCTGACAGTAGATTTGTGGGTCATTTTAGCAGACAAGACAGAAACAGAATTGAAATCGATTGTGATCTGACGAGGAAGAAGCGTTGTTTTGATGAAAAATAGCAATTTAGCGATTACTCCATTAATGATTAAAATCTGAGTAGAAGTTCTATCTGGCTAGTGCTCCCAAACAAACTGAACTGGAATTTAGGGAGATTTGAGGGAGAAGCTTTTTTTGTGTTCCAAGACACTAACGACCCTTAATTAGGCCATATCTTCATTACAAATGGAAATGTCAAAAATGGAAATAGAAGTCAGATGCACAGTGTTCACTGTTGAACTGCTTCAAACAGCAATCAGAACCACCAAAAGCGCTTTGGGTTTCTTGAAAGGCGGTACATAAATGTAATTCATTTTTATTATTATTATTATTAGCAACCACAGCAGCAGTATGATTGGCTGGGTACAAATACATATCCGATTGGATAAGGACATTACCCAGCATTTCATGTGGCAGTCTTCCAGTACTATGAGTACCAGGAGAACAGGCATGTCAGCTTCCCCGGCAGTTTCTATTGGCAGACATGTTTATGTCTATTATTTTCTATACAGGATACAAGCACTATTATCAGTGCTTGTTTCCTCACAGTGGCCTAAAATACCCTAGAGCCCAACAGCCCTTTGCATTCAGAGGGGTGTGTCGTGCACTGCCTGAGTGCACGACACACCCCTACGGATCCCCTGCAGCAGGGCTCGGTTACAAGTGGGACGGATGCTGAGGTTTTTGTGTCACAAGGGGAGTCCGTTCCCTCTGATAGTGCCTCTGGGGTGCCCTAGAGGGGGCGAGGGTGTCCCTCACACACTTCTTGGTTTGAGTCCCGTTCAGCTCACCCAATAAAAACGCTGTCTGTGAGCAAGACGCCTGGCTCCAACGTGTTCATTAATGAGTTCAATGTATCTGAAATCCGCATTTTCATTATTTTTGAGTATTTTGTCATTTGTATTTGAGTGAAAAAAGGAGAGGAGGTATTCAATCTTTTTATAATTAATCTGTAGATAAGCTATTCATTATTTTATCCAAATCTTCTGCAAAATGTAAATTAAATGCTTGGTTAATACATATTTGACTTGGAAATGATGACTGTTACCAATTGATTACATCTGTACACACAAATCTGCTTCAATGGCAATGACATATGGCAATAGCTCTGCTACAATAAAGGATGTTAAGTTGTCAGATTAATCAAATCAATCAAAATAGAAATACAAAGCATGCATTCATTTGCTAACCAAATACAGCAACACCAACTCACAGAACAGCTTTGACCGCAGCATCTCACAGATGATGTCACATTGAAATAGAATGTGGCATAGCTTTACATTGGATGTACCTGCATGACATAACCAGGTATTTGAAGATAGCACGCTGGATAGAACGCTGAAAATAATTCTCAAAAAGGGGTTATAGCCCTGAGTGAACTACATAGTACACTATTTAGGGAATAAGTGTATGGGGATTTTGGACACTAATTATAAACAGGAATCCATGGGTGTGACGTGTGTGGGTGTCTGTTAAACAAGACAGCCTGTTAGTTAAATAAAAAAATAAAAAAAGCCATTATACATTATCACCCGTGACAGCTTATTTGCACAGAACCCAGACTATCTCTATTGGATGACAATGGGTGTCAGAGATTTAAGGTCGGGAGTTAGCTATTTGGTGTGATAATCAGAATGTTATATGTATTATTATATAAGATTGTAACCTTAAACCCTATGTGTCAGTGTCAGGTTTTCGTTGTCTACAGCACCACACTCACTTTGCCAGTCAGAAGGCTATTCAGTAAGATCCTACACATAATTCTGAACACATTTTTGTCATTCAAACAGATTTAAACCAGGATCCAGCCCATAATATTCAAGATTCACGATTTCGAATTGCCATATGCAGCAAGTACAATGGAATGCTTACTCCCCATTTCCCTCCCACAGTATGAATTTCCTACCATTTAATACATAAATACAGCCAAATGATTGGTGTCTGGCACAGTTTGTTCATTCAAATGTGGGTATAATGTTACCAATACGGTTTGGACCCAAAGCGCACGACCCAATAAGACTGAAGGGAGTTAATATGAATGAATAAACAGTCATAATACTATGGCGGACGCAGGAGTGACGTTGGGGGAACAAGGGCTGTAGCAGGTGGGATCGGAGACACACAGGCGAGGGTCGTAGAAGGCGGGATGGACGTCAGGCAGGCAGGGGTCATGGGAGGCAAACTGGAAACTGGATACGAGAGCGCTGGAAACAAGGTATGAGGAGAGGGATTGGCTGAAGCTTAAATGAGGGCCAGGCTGACCTAACAGGCGGGAAATCTCTAGTGGGCATGACATCTCATTTAGTGTACCACACTGTATACCAGCCGGTCCCCATGTCATCAAAAAAAATCAATATATCAGCCAAACCGATCGGTCGAGCTCCAATTATGGGTATTCATTTGTGAGTTGTCAAGTTTAATAGTATGTCACACATGTGCTCTGCAAGCGGGACTTAACTGTAAGCCTCAGAGCTCCCTAGCTTCTTATCGTGAATGACTGAGTGAACGTTAAGCCTCAGAGCTACCTAGCTTCTTATCGTGAATGACTGAGTGAACGTTAAGCCTCAGAGCTACCTAGCTTCTTATCGTGAATGACTGAGTGAACGTTAAGCCTCAGAGCTACCTAGCTTCTTATTGTGAAGGAATGAGTGAACGTTAAGCCTCAGAGCTACCTAGCTTCTTATCATGAATGAATGAGTGAACCATAAGCCTCAGAGCTACCTAGCTTCTTATCGTGAATGAATGAGTGAACCGTAAGCCTCAGAGCTACCTAGCTTTTTATCATGAATGAATGAGTGAACCGTAAGCCTCAGAGCTACCTAGTTTTGTATTGTGAATGAATGAGTGAACCCTAAGCCTCAGAGCTACCTAGTTTTGTATTGTGAATGAATGAGTGAACGGTAAGCCTCAGAGCTACCTAGCTTCTTATCGTGAATGGATGAGTGAACGGTAAGCCTCAGAGCTACCTTGCTTAGGAAACTGTGTGAGCCTGACGCTATACTAAGGCTGCTAACGGTGTGAGCTCTAGCGTGGCATATCTGCTCCAGACCGTCAGCCATCATCAATTCAATCCCCAAAATGGAGGCCAGCCCTCCCTGCTTTGACATGAATTCTGCTGAAGCTTTGAAGAGCTTTTTACTACCACATGTAACAAGCCAGTGAAAAGAGATGTGATGAAACATGGAACCAGGATGGCTCTGGTATGGTAGAGTGTAAAAAAGGCCTAGAAAAACAGAGAAAGCCAAAATCCACAATAACTTATGCACATACGTTATGGTTATGTTCATAATAGTAAGCATCTCCAAATAATTAGAAATTAGTTTCAGTCTAAATTCGAAATATTATGATTTAAAGGGCCCCTATCCAGGTGTCTGTGTGTGTGATTAGCCAAGACATTTCTAAATTGTCATGTGACTAAAATTGTCATTGTTTCCACCCAGATGAATGATGACTAAATCAGTCTACCAGCCTACTCAGTGGACTGTACCAACTGGTTAACGCTTAACTATCCATCAAACATCTGAGTGGACACTCCCACATCTGTGATGTCACTAGGTCAAGGCCAATTTTAGTCACATGACAATTTTAAAACAGTCTGTACGGCTAATCACACTCACAGCTTATAAACTTTCCTGATATTATGTTTGAATTGATGGGTGGCTGTGGGCAGACATTTATTATGAAAATGAAGCATTTCATCATAACAAAACTCCCACCCAAACGTGGGCAAAAACCTCTCAGATCTCGCTCCATCTGAGCCTCTGAGTTTGCTGAGGTCAGGAAACTCCTGGATGAACCGTGAACAAACCAAGCAGATGCAACAAAACGTTTTCAGTTCCATGTATGACGAACCTACGGAGCCCCTAAAGTCCCGAAAGTAATTATTTTTATCTTGTGCGCACAAGATAAAAATATATTACCTTTTGGGACATTATGGGCTCTGTACAAATCCTATATATTCATACTTTATATAGTCGTATACATATTCATAGCACTTGAGATTATATAAACATGCATAGCATTTAGCATTTACATGCAGTACAGTACAGACTCTCTGCTAATAGTATTAGGGAAACCAAACACAGGTTTGTGAAGATTACAACTAAAATAATCTGGTGTTTATATTGTGAAGGCGGGGATTACCTTGTCTGCGGCAGCTAGACGGTACAAAGCCGCCGGCTGATGTGAAAGTGCAACAGACGAGTTGTTTTGCTGTAATGAAAGTGACCTGCCGCCATCTCCATTATCAGCCCAGCGATTAGGAAACTCAGCGAGTTGTGTTTTTAAATAATGGCATGTTGGACCGCTTTTTAACAAACATTTATATCTATTTTTGTTAACGTTCATTCATACTCAAATTGCTATGCACAATAAGACACCTGAACATCATATATGGTTGATGTATATCAGCGTATGTATGTGCTTGTGCCCGTGGGTTTGTGCGTGGGAGAGTGTGTGCGTGGGAGAGTGTGTGTGAGCGTGTGTGTGTGTTGTGAGCGTGTGTATCTGCATCTGTGTGTGTGTGTGTGTCTATGTGTGTGTGTGTGTGTGTGTGGCGGGGGGGGGGGGGAGCCATTAAACAAACAGAGTTTTCGTCATCAACGCCTGTAGGGTCCTGACTGAGCCGTGAATCCTCATTCATCCATCATTCAGATTCACTGGTGAGTGAGTCATAAACGGCAGATTCCCCCTACTCATCATAAGCTGTGTAGACACTAGTTGTCTCTGCTTAGTATTGTAAGTGTTGAATGCCGACGTACAGCATCGCTCAGCTGTGTTTTACAATGCCTTGCACAGCTGGTCTAAAAGCACGGCTCAAACCGGCAGCGATTGGTTACAACCGGTCAAAATATCAAAAACTATTTGGTGGTATTTTTTACATGTTTTTTAAAGTTAGCCTCCAGGAACATGGTGTAATGTTGCTTATATACCCCTGAGAGCTGCTCTTAACATGACAGCAGCTTCAACCTTTGGAGGAGGAGGAGGAAAAAGGTGTGGATGAAGGGAGGGGAAAAGAAGAAGGAAAGGATGGACAGAGAGCACCAGATCCTTTAGGCTGAGTGTAAAAAGACCCGTCTCTCTTTTCTTTAATCACATCTCTTCAATGGAATATGAAGGCAATTGAATCAGAGCATTAGGAGATGCCGTATTATACCATGACTTTTGACTTTTGTGGTATTCAATGTGAATCATAAAAAACCCCACATGCTGCTCTCACACTAGCCGTGCACTGTGTGGTACCTGGGCCCCCGGAGGCAGATGGTTGCAGTCAATGTGCCAAAGGCCTGTAAGACATATTGCTGTGTAATGATTTGTGTTAATGAGGAGAACAAAAACCTCCACACAATGGAGGATGTGGATGTGTGATGAGGAGGTTTCAGAAGAAAGAGGGTATATTTATATCCACATTTAAACTATTTCTCTCTGGGTTATCAACACACAATTTCTTTTTTGTTGTATTTTCTATTATATATAGTGTATATATATATTATATTTTTCTAGGTATATTATATATATAGTATATTATTATTATTATTATTATGAGTCCTGTACTTTGGCTGTGACACCCAAGTACATATTAAGTACGACCATTCAGTAGACTGTATGTCAGTAAGTACCATTCATACACAGTATGTATATTAATACCATTCAGCAGACAATATGTATATAAGTACCATTCAGTAGAAAGTATGTATTATGTCTGGGCTCTTCCAGGCAGGTTTTGTTGTACTTTGTCTAAAACTCTTTTGTTGTATAGGGCTTTATGTTTTGATCATTTATGTAGATAGTGTGACCTGAAATATAGTTTTTTAAGTAGCATATACATATATACAAATAAAGTAGCATATACAAAGGGCACGACGGGTATAAAACTAACTTGAATCTCAAGTCGTAAGTCATGTAATACAAAAAGTATACAGTAATTACGCACAATATTCTAAACAAAGATTCAAGATTCAAGATTTGTATTTGTCATATGCAACACGTACATTGGAACGCTTACTCCACATTCCCTTCCGCAGTATGAATTTTCTAAAACACAGTACTATAAAAAATACTGTACACAATAAAAAAAAAACAAATATAAAAAAGAAAGAACAATAAAGTGACAGATGGATGATGTGTTCATGTGTTGAATTGTGCAAAAAAACTTTTTAAAAGCATTTTAAAGTGCCAGTAGTGCAGCAGCATCATGAATACAGTGCAGTACAGTGCAGAACAGTGCAGTAGCTGTAATGAGTCAGGAAAGTCCAGCAAAAGTATGAAAGTGTAATGTTATATGGATGGCAATGGTATGATAGTGGCAGCACTCCTAGTAGTTCAGTAGGTCACTGCCTGTGGATAAAAACTATCCTTGAACCTGGCAGTCCTTGTCCTTGTCCTTGTACGGATGAACAATAGATGAGCATTTTGAAATGAATGTCATGATATTCAAATAACATGACATGACACTTCTTTCTTAAGTATTTATATATGTAAACATATATATATATATAGTATAAACAATAAAATCACTAACAGAGACCCATCCCCTATCAACCAATCACTGTGGCCATAGGAAGTAAGCTTCTTCATGAAACATGATGTCATCCATAGCAACAGAGTCAACCTCACCTTTTCTCTTAACCAGGAGACTAGATTAAGTCTCCTGGTTCCTTAGTAAAAGTTGGTCTTAGCAGCTTTGTCAACATGTTTGAAGAGGAAACTCTTAGCTATGAACTTTAACTGCTACTTCGGAGAATTCTTACTGGTAAGAGAAAATGCTTTGTGATACGGCTTATATGAAAGATGTAGTCACCCCACCTGGACCTTGGTCTGCCCCCTGGTCTCCTCCCAGCAGGACATGCCTGGGAAACCTCCCTGGGGAGGCGACCAGGAAGCGTCCCTACTACCTACTACTTACTACCGTCCTTACTCTTTCTACCTGAAGGACCAGGAGCTCTACTCCGAGACTCTCAGGGGTGACCGAGCTTCTAACCCTATCCCTAAGGGAGATGCCAGCCACCTTCTCCTGAGGAAACACATTTCAGCCGCTTATTTTGGCGATCTCATCCTTCCGGTCATGACCCATAGTTCATGACCATAGGTCAACACAGCCACCCCATACGGTTCCCGCTGCACCTATTCTCCGGTCCATCTCACGCTCCATCGTCCTCTTCTTCACTTGGTGTAAGGACTCACTCCCCACTTGGCCTCACTATGGCCTCAGATTGAGGGTTAGGGTTAGGGTTAGGGTAAGGCTAAGGTTAAGGTGCTTATCCTCATCCCAGCCACTTCACACTCCGCTGCTAACCGATCCAGTGAACACTGGAGGTCACAAATCGATGACGCCATCAGGACCACATTATCTGCAAACAGCAGCGATGCAATCCTGAGCCCACCATACTGAAACCCCTCCCCTCCATGACTACACCTTGAAATCCTGTCCCTGAATATCACAAATATTCATGAACAAGATTCATGGATGGGTGACAAAGCGCAGCCCTGGGGAGGGCCCACACCCTCTGAGCAACAGTGGATCAACTGGTCAAGCATCAACAGGTTTTACTGCCGAGGATCTGGACACAGCTCCCGCTTTGGGAGTACAGAGATTGGATTGCCCTCTGTAGACATCAGACATCAGCAGACATCTATCTTATAAAAAAGAAATATGAGCAAAATGC
>CM051002.1:32555687-32563187 GCA_027704905.1 Muraenolepis orangiensis | reverse complement strand
TTTTTTCTGCCTGATTTTAAACCATTCTGTGTGGTGGAGAATGCACTTTATGTTACAATTGACATACTCATTTAATTCATTACATTTTTTTTATTTAAAGTTACTAATGTTTATTGCAGGTTAGTGTACAGCGGCTCCATTTTGATGCTTTTTTAATGCACTCTGACACCTTATTTACATTCAAAGTGCATGTCTTAATCATTGTATCTCAAAAACTCTTGATCACTGACTCATTGAGCCTGAAGTCTGAAACTGTTTTTGTTTACAATCAATTCTTGGGAGCTGCACTAACCTGGAAGAACATTTGAACACTATTTTAAAGTATTCCATAGTGTAACTCCTGACTCCATCGTGTTGCCTTAGTGTTTCACAGTATTCAGTTCAGCTCAGTCCTCAGCCATGTTGTATCACCGGACCCGAATACTGAATACTGATTTCTGCTGTAAATTGTGCAACGTGCAATGCGTTGACAATGGACAATAAAAGACACCTTTTTCAATGATGCAGAAGGTTAATGAATAGGGCGCGGGTTAGTGAGGAGGGTAAGTGTTAGTGAGTGGGTTAAGGGTTAGTAAATAAGGCTAGGGTTAGTGAATATGGTTAGGGTTACTGAGTAGGGGTAGTGATAATGGGTTAGGGTTAGTGAATATGACTCAGGTTAGTGAATAACGGTTAGTGAATATGTTTAGGGTTCGTGAATAACGGTTAGTGAATATGTTTAGGGTTCGTGAAGAAGGGTTAGTGAATAGGACTAAGGTTAGTTAATGAGGGTTAGTGAACAGGGCAAGTGTTAGTGAGAAGGGCTAGGGATGGTGAGTAGGGTTAGGGTTAGTGAATAGGACTAAGGTTAGTGAATAAGGGTTAGTGAATATGGCTAAGACTAGTGAAGATAGCTCGGGTTAGTGAATAGGGGTGTGGGTTAATGAGTAGGGTTTGTGAACAGGGCTAGCATTAGTGAATAGGGCTAGGGCCAGTGAGTAGGGTTGGGGTTAGTGAGTAGGGTTACCGGTAATGGGTTAGGGAAAGTGAATTAGGTGTGTGAAAGGGTTAGCGGATAGTGAAAGGGTTAGCGGATAGGGTTAGTGAATAATAGATGGCTGAACTGCTGTGGAGCAGCAGGTCCAAGTGGAGCCGCATAGCGCTGATATCACTTCCTCAAAATAAATCATGACATCACCTCTGGGCCGACAGAACGGCTCTCGCTGGACCAGCATGCAACTGTGCAGAGCCCAGGGTCTCTGTGCATGCCCATGTGATCGTCACCAGAGAGCGAGGACGGCAGGAACTCCCAGCATCTTCAACGTGATTGATTTAGTCTGGGTGCCGCTCTCTGCTCGCGGTGTGTTGACAGATAGAGCATGGGTGTTCTTAAAGATGTCGTATTATTTATTTAAAAACCTATGAAGCCGTGGGCTGTGCTCAGAGCCGCAGCACAACGTTGGAGCTCCTCTTCCATCGCACAGACCTCCCGGCAGATCCCTGTGTGTGTGTGTGTGTGTGTGTGTGTGTGTGTGTGTGTGTGTGTGTGTGTGTGTGTGTGTGTGTGTGTGTGTGTGTGCAAGCGCCTAGGATGCGTGTGTGCTCGGAGTTTTCCAATGGTGATTAATCAACAGACGCACGAGCACTGAGCAGCGCGCTTTTGATTTCACCTGCAGATGCCACAGTTTCTCTGGATACATTGAAGAGTTGTGTCTTTCCTACTCTGTTTAGTTTTTTTAATTTTTGGGGGTTATCATTATTGCCACATATTCACATCTGCCTCCACCTCCTTGTTACTCCTCTCTCCTTACTCTTACTGTCAGTCGCTTTATCCCTCTTGTCCCCTCTTGTAACTTGTGGGTCCACGAGGGTCTTGGCTCTGAGACCTGTCTCTCCTCTGCCTCCTTCTGCTCCCAGGATACCAAGGTAGCATCGCTGGAGCGCAACCTTCGGGACCTGGAGGATGAGATCCAGATGCTGAAGGCGAACGGTTTGTTAAACACGGAGGACCGCGAGGAGGAGATCAAACAGATGGAGGTCTACAAGAACCACTCCAAGTTTATGAAGTCCAAGGTACAAGGATTTATAGAGCACCGCTCCGCCCCAAACCCACATTGCTAATGAAGAAGCGGGCTGTAGAATTAAATGGATGAGCGTATCAGCAGAGTGTTTAGTTGGCAGCCCAGCACACGGCTCTTAAAGCAGCCATGAACTCTGTCCAGAACGCTCAAACTATTTCATTAGCATCTTTTGATGACTTTTGGGTTCCAAAAGGTATTTTTTTCCCGTTCACGGTGAATCGGTTTGTGTAAGTGCTGAATCACATGCTGTTTACTGCAACACCTGCAAACGCCGCACCGGTGTTTACGTTTAAATCCAGTAAATCCAAAGGGAACGTTGACTTATCAACACCTAAGGTTCACTGTTACTACTCCTGCTGTGGTGGTTTTTATGGAGGCTTCATCGCTCGGATCCGGTCTGCAAAGCGCTGGCATCATGCTTGCTTATGAAGACACCATGCATTTCATACCTGGGCTTCAGAGGCCCTGATGACCTCTGAGACAAAACCACCACCAGTCACCGCTATGTGTGTACGCACTGTGTACGTGTGTGTGTATGCATATATATATATATATATATATATATATATATATATATATATATATATATATATATAATGTATAATACTGATAATACATATAGGTGTAATGACCTTGACTCGAAATCGAAAATAATCAATAACATTATAAACATTCGATTTCAAAGTGGAAAAGGAGTTTCCACTTTGTGATTCTGTGTGTGACTTTTTCTGGCGTACCAGCGCTCGGCTACACAATTATCCTGCAGATACTGCAGTTTCTCTGGCTCCATCCTCATCATCCCATAGTGACTCAATGCTCCCAAACATTCAACAATGCATTTGCATCGAAGTACACGGGATTGAGCAAAACTATTCAGGATTTAGAGTTAATTCCGATGCACAGTGATCGGCTAACAACATGGCTAACACTGGTATGCTAGCGTCAACAACAGAATTAATCAGTAAAATCAAGTGACTAAAATGGATAAATCATTTCAGTTTGATTTGTTTAAATTAAGTTAATCCAATTAGTTTGAGCTACACAAATACATCATGGACTCACCACCAATGGTCCCACACCCACATTATAATCTTTATTATAGATGTGCTTCATTCTACAGTGTTTGTAAAACACAAGTGCATTAAGATCACATCAATGACTTGATCATTGACACTTAATGCGTTAACCTTAATATTCACCATTGAAATAACAACACTGTCAATGTCAAATGGTTAAATAAAATGTTTAACCTTGCATTTAACACATAGATAGGCCTGCTGTAACTGCAGTGACCTGAGCATGTCCCTCTGAAGAAACAGGCTGGTTACATTGGTCAGTGTAACAGTGTAACAACATCTTTTTTTTTTACTCAAATCCCATACCTGAGTATGTGCACAAAGTACAAAGTAGTGGTTTTATTGAAAAGTATTTTGTAGAGATTGCAATGAAAATCTGTGTAAACAGCTAGCCAGTTCGGTTTTTCGCATCCACAACAAGCCGACGAGGCAGTTCCCTCCCCTTTAAAACAATAAACAACGTCAAACCATCCCTTTAAACAATAGCTACAACTCCAACTAAAGGCATTTATTGTCCATCTTTCTCTGCAAGAACACACTGATGGAGCTTGGTCTGGACAGCTTGTGCTTTAATGTAGAGTTTGTTTCTAGCTAACTCCTTGAACACTTTCTGAAGCTCTTCAAAGGTGTACTCATGCTGTTGTGAGTAGCTCAGGTTCAGTGCATGATATGTAAGTGTAAGCAACATGGCCGACTCAAGAGCCACACCTGAACTGTTCAAAGGCAGAGGTGTTCTCACGCCCGGCGACCCTCCGGTTCCCGAGCCAAGTCCCAACAGACTGAGCTGCTGCCCACCAGTCTTTAACCAGGCGGTGGTATAAGTAAGGGATCCTCAATGAGGAGATGTGCATTAAACAGTGTCAAAGCATGACATGGAGGTGAAGAGTCATCTGACGTGAATCGTCCTACTTATACTATGTTCATTTATATATACATATTCAATTAAACACATTCTAATAATAATAATAATAATAATAATAATGCCGGCTTTTATATAGCGCTTTTATCCAAAGCGCTTTACAAGTCATGCCTCACATTCACCCGTTCATACACCGAGGGCGGAGTCAGCCATCAAGGAGACAGCCAGCACGTCAGGAGCAGTTAGGGTTAGGGTGTCTTGCTCAAGGACACCTCGACAGTATTTGCTAGGAGGAGCCGGGGGATCGAACCATTCTCACATTTTTGGTAAGAGTTTTGCATTCAAAATCCAAAAGTTTTGAAGCAAGTGGGTACATTTGTCATGACAATGAATTTTCCTCGTCCCTTTTCCAACCAAGCTAGTTAGTCACATGTCATAGATGACAATGGAGTGAGGTAAGCCTAGGTCACAGCTCCTTCCCCATATCTAGTATTATACAATGGTTATACATGATAAGTTAGACATTATGTTTTGAACATGATATATAATGCATGGGGACCAATGTATTGAACAATATCACACACAAAGTCACACAAACACGTTATACAATACACAAAATAAGCAAAAATGTGTGTGTGTGTGTGTTTGTGTGTGTATGCATGTATGCGTGTTTGTGCGTGTGTGTGCGTGTATATGTATGCGCCTATGTGTGTGTGTGTGTGTGTGTGTGTGTGTGTGTGTGTGTGTGTGTGTGTGTGTGTGTGTGTGTGTGTGCGTGCGTGTGTGTGTGTTTGTGTGTTTGTGTATGCGCCTATGCCTGTGTGTGTGTGTGTGTTTCTGGGTGTGTGTGTGTGTGTGTTTGTGTGTTTGTGTATGCGCCTATGCGTGTGTGTGTGCGTGTGCGTGTGCGTGTGTGTGTGTATGTGTGTGTGTGTGTGTGTGTGTGTGTGTGTGTGTGTGTGTGTGTGTGTGTGTGTGTGTGTGTGTGTGTGTGTGTGTGTGTCCTCAGATTGACCAGCTCAAACAGGAGCTGTCCAAGAAGGAGTCTGAGCTGCTGGCCCTGCAGACCAAACTGGAGACTCTGAACAACCAGAACTCAGACTGCAAGCAGCACATAGAAGTGCTCAAAGAATCTCTCACTGCCAAAGAGCAGCGTGCTGCCATCCTGCAGACAGAGGTACCAGGATGACCTAACACATATCAATACCATTGTTTTTATACCACAACATTTTATGATGCACCTTTATAAATATGGTGTGGTGCACCCACTGCAGTAGTAGTTGTTTTCACTGGGTTGATTCTTCTGCTCTCTGTTCATCTCATTAATAAGACTCCTAACTACCATCATGTTATAGTAACCATAACTCAACTCTTACCTCCTATCCCCTAACTCCTAACTCTCTTAACGTTATATAAACCATAACTCTTACCCTCTAACGCTGTTCATGTTATATAACCCATAACTCTTACCTCCTAACCCCTAACTCCTAACTCTCTTAATGTTATATAAACCATAACTCTTACCCTCTAACGCTCTTCATGTTATATAAACCATAACTCTTACCTCCTAACCCCTAACTCCTAACTCTCTTCATTTTATGTAAACCATAACTCAACTCTTACCTCTCAACCCCTAACTCCTAACTCTCTTAATGTTTTATAAACCATAACTCTTACTTCCTATCCCCTAACTCCTGACTCTCTTAATGTTATATAAACCATAACTCAACTCTTACCTCTCAACCCTTAACTGCTAACTCTCTTCATGTTGTATAAACCATAACTCTTACCTCCTAACCCCTAACTCCTAACTCTCTTCATGGTATATAAACCATAACTCAACTCTTACCTCTCATCCCTAACTCCTAACTCTCTTCATGTTGTATAAACCATAACTCTTACCTCCTAACCCCTAACTCCTAACTCTCTTCATGTTATATAAACCATAACTCTTACCTCATAACCCCTGACTCCTAACTCTCTTCATGTTATATAAACCCTAACTCTTACCTCCTTACCCCTAGCTCCTAACTCTCGTCATGGTATATAAACCATAACTCTTACCTCCTAATCCCTAACTCCTAACTCTCTTTCTGGTATATAAACCATAACTCTTACCCCTAGCTCCTAACTATCTTCATGTTATGTAAACCATAACTCTTACCTCCTAACCTCTAACTCCTAACTCTCTTCATGTTATGTAAACCATAACTCTTACCTCCTAACCCCAAACACTCTTCATGTTATATAAACCATAACTCATTCCTCCTAACCCCTAGCTCCTTACTCTCTTCATGGTATATATCAACTATAACTCTTGCCTCCTAACCCCTAACTGTCTCCATTGTCTACACGTGGTGCTGCAGGTGGATGCTCTGCGTCTGCGTCTGGAGGAGAAAGAGTCCTTCCTGAGCAAGAAGACCAAGCAGCTCCAGGACATGACAGAGGAGAAGGGCACTCTCTCCGGGGAAATCAGAGACATGAAGGACATGCTGGAGGTCAAGGAGAGGAAGATCAATGTCCTGCAGAAGAAGGTGAGAGCTGCTGTAATCCAACCCCAGTGGCCCAGGTGAAAGAGTAGGTGCCGTTGGTTCGAGTGTGTGTGTGTGTGTGCGTGCGTGCGTGCGTGCGTGCGTGCGTGCGTGCGTGTGCGTGTGCGTGGTGTGTGGTGTGTGTGTGTGTGTGTATGTGGTGTGTGTGTGGTGTGTGTGTGGTGTGTGGTGTGTGTGGTGTGTGTGTGGTGTGTGGTGTGTGGTGTGTGTGTGTGTGTGTGGTGTGTGTGGTGTATGTGGTGTGTGTGTGTGTGGTGTGTGGTGTGTGTGTGTGTGAGGTGTATGTGGTGTGTGTGTGTGTGTGTGTGTGTGTGTGTGTGTGTGTGTGTGTGTGTGTGTATAAACACTCTCCCTGTTGTCATCTTACTGTAAATGACATGAAGATATAACAGCCATATGGTGGTTTTGTCAGCTCCCCCTGGGAGGAGGGAGGTGAGCGCAGTGTCCTGCTGCTCCGTTCAGATGCCAGAGGATCTGATCTCTGTTGCTCTTGAGTGTGGGGTTGGAGGGGACAAGCAAGAAGATACTTTCTGCCTCAGCTGCTTGACTGTATGCTATAAATACATTTTAAGAGTCACTCCCTCTCTCTCTCTCTCTCTCTCTCTCTCTCTCTCTCCTCTCTCTCTCTCTCTCTCTCTCTCTCTCTCTCTCTCTCTTGCTCTCTTGCTCTCTCTCTCAGTACACTGCCCTTCTAGTCACCCCCCTCCCTCTCTCTTCTGCTGTAGTCCGCATTGTCTCTACCCTCTTACTTCTTACTCCTTACTCCTTATTATACTCCTGTACTTTTTTGTGCAATTTTTAGACACTCATGCACCCATGCTGTTTCCGCATATACAGTCATGTTTCTCACCAGCTACTGTACAGTTGATAAGAAAATGTGTGAGTGGTGAGTATTTGAAGGTGCATTTTAAGGTGACGAACAGTTTGGCTCCTGGCTGCAAAGCCCTCTTTTC